>BLKM01009860.1:1316806-1476806 GCA_013340265.1 Coptotermes formosanus | reverse complement strand
GAACGTGAAGCTGACCACTCATATCCCTCTAGTAGAAAGGTTAAGAATAACTGGAGCTACATCCCCCATAATCCTTCATGGCGCGGTGATTAATTAAGCACAGGGAAAGCTTAACCTTTGCTTGAACCTTGTACTTCGACATTTTATTTTCAAATAGGTAAAGGTAAAGCAGTCCCATTACAGGCCTGGAGAGGCCCAGAGGGTTCCAGGATGTCGAGGCTCCCAGATTTCTAGACATTTACCCCCCATTTCTGTTAGGAGCTGAGTCGAACCCAGGATTATGCCAATGAAAAAAATCCACTGACACCATCGGGAATCGAACCCGCGACCTGCCGGTTTGTAGCGCAGTGCCTCAACCAACTGCGCCACCGCGGCCCCTATATTCAAATAGGACTCCATGTAATTTACGACATAGTTCTTTCATGGTAAAAGACCACATCGCGACACACACACACACACACACACACACACACACACACACACAACCTTTCGCAATTATGAAACTCTCGGGCCCATGTACAAAGACTGCAATCAGTCTAGGGAGGGCAGTGTTGGTCCCACTGTTTATAGCATGTTGGATATCAGTTACCAAGACTTGCTGGCAGTTACAAATACGACAAAAACATGACCCCATTAAACGGCAACAGTTTGTATGTAAGCCTCACTCAGTATTGCAGCCCGCGCTCTGCCGAAGGAAGTTACCTCTTGCACCGCTTGTTCCACCAAGCTGGTTAACCACAACCTTTCCCAAGATGGAAGCTTGCGCAATCACTGTAACCGTGACGCCTTCTTGAAGCTTTACAATTTGTAGAGCGTTATGAACTCAAGGACTGCCTTTGAGAAGTGTAGCTACAGATGCGAATCTTAAAATCCTTTCTTTGAATTTTCAAAGGATACTTTACGAGCTAAATGTAACAATCTACTACATACAAATATATTTTAAATATTTCAAATCAAGATTCACCACTACTTTGATTCCACACATCACATTCGACCTACATGTTTGTACGTATTTGTGTTCACAACGCTTTCATTTTATCTACACAGACGTGAAACTGAAATTCGATTTTCTTTCACTTGACAACGTAACACAAAATAACACGAGTCTCATTGAACAACGTCACCAGCATTCTGGCGGACAATTCATAAGGGACTCTAACACTTCAGCAGACTGACAAGCACCCACTAATTAGATCCAAACACGCCAGCACCATTTACAATACAATTCATTCTGTGATTGTTCACGTGTTTTGAGTACGACTATTTGCAACTTGGTCAACGACAACCATTCTTTCCGCTGAACTCAATCAGACATACTGGGCGTTCCAGAAGCGTAACTGGGTGGCTTTCCGCATTTTTGCTGGGATAGTAATTACTTTCCAACAAATACAAAATAACTAACTAACTCCATGGAGCAGAGACCTTCTTGAGAAGCTAACAGTTTCTCAGCTAGCCAAGAAATTCCCCGCATTTTATGGAACCCGAAGGTTCATTACCGCATTCACAAGAGCCCGCCACCTGTCCCTATCCTGAGCCAGCTCAATCCAGTTCATGCCCCCATCCCACTTCCGAAGATCCGTCTTAATATTATCCTCCCATCTACGCCTGGGTCTTCCAAGTGGTCGCCTTCCCTCGGGTCTCCCCACCAAAATCCGGTATGCACCTCTCTCCTCCCCCATACGTGCCACATGCCCCGCCCATCTCAGTCTTCTCGACAAATACAAAATAAAGTTTACAATATTAAACGTAGTTCACACCCCCACAGGCTCATGTTCTTTAGGTCTGCTTCAATTCTTTCACATAAACGTCGGGGAAGTGCTGTAAATATGTCAAAATTTTACGTTCAATTTATCTGGAATCCTAAAATCTCGCAACACGTAACAAAAATCAATTTCACCCGGCGCTCTGCAACCGAAGCACTGCCATTAAACAAACAGGCGCCGGAAGTTTCACAAGCTTTTTTCCGAAATAAGGTACGAAACAACGCTGTAAAGACAGACAAATTTTAGCATTTTGATAGAGTTAGAATCCTACGCCTTAGGATCAGAATTGCGAGACAACAGTAATGAAGTAATGTTTACTGCAAAAGTAATATTAAGCCCCTCTTCCCGCACTTTCCATACGACCGTCACGTCACCAGGTCGTGGAGAAATAACCGCTTCTCTAAGACGCATTTCAGTATTATCCTGTGAACTACCACTGAGCAAAGACCTCTTACCGTATGTTATATCGAAGAACACGCGGAAGCCGTGGCGTCTTTATAAGATCCTAACATGTCAGTTCTTACGGTCAGGGATTTAAAATTGGAATACCACCCCTTGTCGCCGTCGATCATTAGGCATATACTTGAAGATACCCTCCATATCTGGAAACACTTTCTTGCTAGATAATAAAGATGTTGGAAACAAGTACAACCATTCTGTGTGTGTGTGTGTGTGTGTGTGTGTGTGTGTGTGGGTGGGTGTGTGTGTGGGTGTGTGGATGTGTGTGTGTGGGTGTGTGTATTGGTGGGTGTGTGTGTTTGTGTGTGTGTGTGTGTGTGTGTGTGTGTGTGTGTGTGTGGGTATAATGGCTTAAGAGTCGAACGTATGTCGTTCTTCTGTTCCCAGCTTATTACAGTTCCGAATACGAACGCCAAGTATAAGTGGCTGTCAAAAAACAGTCTATCGCTATGAAGTAAATATCCTTAGGCATCATAATGGGACTATTACGCAGCAGGATTACAGACGGCAGTGACTGCCGAAAACGAAAGTCCCTAGCCGACAGCATGCATATTCAGTGAGACTGCAACTGATGAGAAACAGCATATGATGATTTGCAGCCTCACCGGTTATAATTTGGATGATCAAATCGAGGCGCATCAGATGAGTGGGGCATGTGGCAGGCACAGCGGAGGGCAGAAATGCATACACGGTTTCAGTGGTGACACCTGACGTAAAATTACTTCTTGGGAGACCCAGGCATATGCGGCAAGACAGCATCAAAATTAAACTTAAAGGAATAGAATGCGAGGGCGTGGGCTGGATTATTTTAGCTCAGCAAAGGGAAAATGTGGCATCTTCTCCTGACCACGAGAATGAAATTTTGGGGTCCAAAGATGCGGAGAATTTCTTGGCCTGTTGAGAGACTCTTATTTTCTCATGAAGGATTCTGCTACGTGGATTTATTTATTTATTTATTTATTTATTTCGTCAGTCAGTCGATCAATGAACGGGTATCCCATGCAACCGCAGCAAGATATAAATATTTAACTCCCATGGGACATGTCGATTTGTCAGTGGGCGAATATTTACCGACGTAGTGCCTTCATCTTCAGGGTCAAGCAGTTTAGCAAAAATTACCCTTCAGTGTTTAATAGTCCAAGAAAAATAATTCTCTTGGGGGAAGAAGCCCAAGAAGTTCAATCTATGGGGACTGATTCACCCTGAAGACGAAGGCACTAAAAGCCGTCGAAACTCCAGGAACTACTCGCCAAACGACAGAGCATCATTTGTCAAAAGACCTTGATCTTAAACATCGCTGCTGTGACAAACTAAATGTCACATCGCAGCAAGAGATGTAATTTTGATTTCTTCTTGGACTCTTGACCCTTGAAGATGGGGCCGATGCGTTGTCCCGAAACGTCCGTAAAAATTAGCACACAATGCCGCGTAATATCCCAGACGAGCGCAGATCTCAGAGATGTAACCTGTTTATTTCGAAGCCTGTGTATACTGCTCGGCGATAAAGTCAGTATAGAGTATCGAATGAAAAGGTTTTACACTAAGCTTACGTACGTTTCTTGCATTTCTCTAGAGTATTACTAATAATTAACACGGGAAATTTATGGATTGTATAAGGGACAAAATCTGTGGTGGTAATGTCGAAATAATAGTTACTGGTGAAATTTTATAATGTGCCTGCCAGTGTATATTTTTATCTAAGGGCCAAACCGTTCAACCACTGAGAGTTACAGTTCGTCAAGTTGTGGCCAAAAGAATGGTACCTTTGTTGCTTGGGGCAGGCTAGGGTTTCTTTATGTGATATCGTATGATTAAACGGTTCTGGAACTACAAAATCTGGTAAGTTTACGTTTTCTGGATTTGATACACGAACAATATGGAATGCAGATTTCATACAATCTTAAAACCCTTGTTCAGTTTGAAGTGTATAACGGCGTTTTTATTTGATACTTAAATTTCTAGAGAAATTTTCCTTATTTATACTAGTATACCGATATCGAGAATTTGTTAATAAATAGAAGCCGGCGTATAGGAAGAAGAATTAAACACTTGCTACATTAGTTGCATGTAAATTGTCCAAATAAAAACACACAGCGCCATTTCGCAAATACCCAATGCTTGGTCGTGTCACAAAATTTCCAAGCGAAGTGTACGTACAATAGGAATATTTGAGAAACGGTGGGGTGGGAACAGCTGGAGCCCGCAGCGCTTCGCTTGAAGCCGCGTCACAAGGAGCTTCTCATTTAGCGCGCCGCTACATTCCAGCTAGGGGTAAGTACATAGGTCAGTGTCGCCACTGGTGGTGAGCCTAACAACTCCGTGTTGTACTGCACTGGGCGACTGAAGGTTGCGTCAGGAATTTAAAGTAAAATGTTCTTTAAATTAACATAAAAAGTATTAGTAATATTCAAAATGTGTAGACAAATTTACGTGTCATATATTTTCAAAAGAGACTAATTATTTTGTTTGACAGAATTTATTCGTTAAAGATCATGCAATAATTTTGACAAAGTTGATGCAGAAAAAAGATTGAATGAACAAGATTCTGCACTGTATATCTCGAAATTCAGAACCTGCAAGCATTAGTGAATACGAATCCGGGATATGTTGGGAGTGCTTTCATTTTAAATCAGAAACATACATGCAGAATATACCGCGAAAATCATAACCGCGAGAAACAGCTAACTACTTTCATAACCCCAAAAGATGTAACAACATAAATCAACGTCACTTAGTCTACTATATCTTGCCCACTACCTTACACATACACGAGTATACACCCCTGTATACGGCGTGCACATTCATTCATTCATTCATCCATTACGTAGTCTCTCTGACGACAGGTCCATAGTCTCTTCCACAGCAAGTTCTCCAGAGAGTGCGATTAGTACGCCCTCTTTCAATTTCCAGCAGCCTCTTCTTTCCCTAAGGTCACCCAGTAGCTGCTTACGTCTTCTTTCTCGACTTCCTGTCATTTCTAACCTTCCTTCTACATTTCCTTCAACAGAGTGTGTTAGATGGCAGTTCCTATGCAAGACGTAACCAATGCAGTTAGCCTCTCGTCTTTTTACTGTATGTAGCATATTCCTTTCCTCCTTGACTCCATGTAATACATTATCTTTTCTCACGTGATCGGTCCAACTGATCTTCTCCATCCTTCAACAGCACCACATTTCAAAACTTCCCTAGTATTTGTGACGTACCTTCAGAAGTGTCCAAGTTTCAGCACCATAAAAAGCTATGCTCCAAATGTAACACTTTACTAGTTTCCTCCTTAAATATAAATTCCATCTGCTGGTAGAAGAAGCCCTCTTCGTATTGTTGAATGCTTTTTTTTTTTTGACATGGCAATTCTGGATTTAATTTCACGTGTACATCTTGCAAAACTTCTTATCATGTTACCAAAATGCTTGAAATATTCTACATCCTCCGGTTGTTTTTGATCTATCTATTTTGATCTACATCACAGACAACACATTCGTAGAAGGAACTATTTATTTTTGGGCAAAATACATATACATTATTTCAGGAATAAACTCCATTTGGATTCTTCTTCATAATTCGCACCTTCCAAGCTTTGCCCTTTGAACCTCCTAAACTACTGTACAGTTCTCCAGTAAGATACCAAACGCAGGCTGCATGACTCGAAGCTACCGCCTTACTTCGAAATCAAAGCGTAAGGTCAGATTTCGAGACAAGGAAAGCAATTACGAACAGACGGAGCGAAATACGCCGTAGTTAAACTCAGCGATTCTCTCCTAAACTAACACTAATGAATTTCCAAGCTATGCAATTCTCGAAGATTTTTGCTGCAGCCAAAGATGCAATGTGACCAGAAAACTTGGCTACTTCATTCTGTGTGAACTTCAACAGCTCTTGGGCGACCCCAACTTCACTCTCAGGCTAAACTGAAGACTCAACACGAAGGAACGTCGCCTTGTAAGCCGTCCTTATAAATTCAACTAACTACCAGTGCCTGCGGAGGTATTTACCTCGAGTGGAATCAATTCCTTGACAATGAAGCTTTAAGTTTATAATGAACATTGCACAGGTCGCAATATCTATCTTCCCTCCCGCTGATTACATGCAGGAACTGTGCAGTGATGATGACTACATTTTGAGCCCCACTTCTGACGCAAGTCTTCCCCACTACAAACAGCACCAGCCGCACAACTGGCTGTATTGAGACGACGATACAACAATAACAAAAACAACGAAACGTATAATAATAATAATAATAATAATAATAATAATAATAAAGGGACTACAGAAAACAGCCATATTGGGCACTGAACACATACTACAGAAAGTTAAACGTACATTGAGTGTAGGAAATAACATTACATGTAGCAAAAACTGTAATTACAGAATAGCTGCAACAATATATGTCCCAGGAACATGGTTTTCTTCAGGCATAGAACTGTAAATACCCTGCATAAAGGCGATAAACAACAACAACAACAACAACAACAACAACAACAATAACAGCAACAATAACAACCTTTATAGGTCCATTGTCGATGTAAACTCGACAGCCCTTTCCTTTGTACGAGGTCCAATGTCGAGCTCAAATCGACGTGTTGGTTTACTGCATTTTGTGTTGGTTTTCCCTTAGCTGCTTTTATCCAGTGGCTGCTTTTGAAATTTGAACGTTATAAATTTTATAGAAAATAATTTGGAAAATACTGCTGCAGTTCGCAAAAATAATTTGGTCTGTAATGGGTTAATACCAATGTGCGAAGTCTACGTAACAGAATAGGCTTACTTGTTGAGAAAATGCTCAAAAATCCCCCGCCTTCTATGCAACAGGACGGCTCTCAGAAACATGTTACTAGTACAAATCCTGTGCTTGATGAAACCAGTCCATATTCCCTTTTTAAAAATACATTTTAATATTATCCTCCAGACTACGCGTAGATAGCCCAAGTAGTCTCTTCCCTTCTGGCATTCCAACCACACGTGTTGATTTTCATAACGATAGCTCTATTTTATGAAGGGAACAAAAGAGTATTATTATTAGCCTACTGTTAGTCTCTACTGTCATATGCCATCTCCAAATTATCTCCTCAGCACCCTGTTCGCAAGTGCACTCGTATAAGGGTAGGAAACAAAGATTCTAATTCATAAGAAATAAAAAACAACGTAACTTTTACCTTTTGTTTTTCTGACAGCAGAAGAAAAAAGAAAAAATTTCTGAGCCGAATGTAGCAAGCCTTCCCAGGATTTGATCTTTTCGTAATTTATTTGTGTGTCTAAATCTTGCCCTGGGTTCCACTCAGCCTCTAACAGAAATGAGTACCAGGAAATATTTCCTGGGGGGGAGGGGGGGTTAAGGCGGCCGGTACGTAGGGCTGACAACCTTACCACCTTCATGTACCGACTGCCTTAAAATCTGGGAAACTACTCGCCTGGAACCCTCAGGGCCTGTCCAAGCCTGTAATGGGATTGCTTTACCTTTTACTTAAATCTTACCGCATTGGTTAATACCTACCCCGAATATTTCATTCTTGGCACATTCTGAAGTATTCATTAGCCATATTTATACCGTAATTTTTGTCTTAGAATTTGATGAACAGGTATGAGTGCACATGCTCATTTCTTAAGAGCTTCTACGAGTATGGTTCTCTTTGAGGATATTTAAAAATGTCTCAGGTGTCTCGAAATATTTAATTCTAATCCCTTTTTCAGACACCAACCTAAGTACGTGGCAAGCCAAACAATACTCCTAGCTTAAAGAGGCGGCCAGAGATGATGATCAGAGAGAAGGAATGAGTAAAGAAAAGACAGCACGAAATCTGCTAAAACGAAAGAAGGAAACCATGAAAGGAAAATGTTCAAAAGTGGTTTTAACGCAAGTTTTCACGAAATGGGGCGTGGCTTCATACAATGGCGGAGTTAGACAGACGGACACGAATGATCCTACTGACAACATCTCATTTCCGACTGACAGATGGTGTTTCCTCCGCCGCATCCTAGCGTATTCTACAGATTTAATTAGATTCTACCTACGTTGGCGTGCATTCATCGATGCTGGTGTTCCAAGACATATACAGGCTCCATTTGAACCTTTGATATATTTTCGCTTATGCTGAAATTAAACTGAGACAGTCTGAACATGACGACTTCCATCGAAGGCACTTTACTGTAGCCCATAAATGGAAGGCGAATTGGGAGAGCAGAGAAAAATTTGACCAGTTTCTATCCTCCGAAAGGGTCTCAGTTGCATTAGCCTTGGTAAAGAAGAAAGAAATGTCATAAATGTGGTATCGTAAAGGTAAAGGTAAAGGTAAAGGTGCACTACATCATGAAAATAAGCGAGTCAGTGGAGGCATAGCCCTACAAATTCTTTTTACCTTGGCAATAGGGGACGGCGAACGATCGTTTTCACTCCTCTGGTTCTTTAGCCCCGGATAACACCCTCCCTTTTCATGGGCCCATTACATGCTGGGCTAGGTAGCCCCAGAGACTGTCTGAACGTTGCAGAGAAGAGATAAACCCCTCAACCCTACGTGCAATCGAACCCCGATTCCTCGGTGTTCAAGCCCGTAGACTCATCACTACACCAACTAGTCTATATCTGCCCCTGCGCTGACTGCTGTATTCTGTCACGCCTGAAGCCTCACGTCTGCATACAATTGTACCAGGCCTGCTGCTGCTGCCTGCATTCTACGTAGATAACAGCTCAAAGATATAAGACGAATGAATTCAACTTAAAAGTAAATAAACTAAGAAAAATTACATATATTTTATTTCAATTAAATACTTCAAAGCCTCTTAAATATACACTTTATGATCCCTCCTTTAATTTCCAAGTGAAACGTATTTTGACGCACTCATAATAACAAAGAACAGATTCAATACGCTCGTTTGTTTGAAGAGTGAGACAGACAAGTTAAACACGAACGTATATTAGAGCTAGCGTGAGGAGGGCAGCGAAGTTCCCTGGCCTCTTGGAAAATTACTGAGGCTATTTGAATGCAAAAACGCCCATTCGAAAAAGTGAACAACCGAAAGAAAAGAACAGTTTCTTGCAAACTGAGAGGATTATACTCTAGAACGGGAGTTCCTTCTCCTGTCGTAATTAACTTCAAACATTTGTATGTAAGCAGATGTTTTGTTTCCTCTAATTAATAACTAAGTATCTTGAAATTCCAAAACAAATTCCACAAAAGATTTGAAGGTGAGACCAGTTACGCAACCATATCAACAAAACACATTTATGTCTCTATATTCTGTGCACTTATAAAAGCTATTTGTGAACACAGTAGGCCGACTAAGAAGTCCACTTAACAAACACATTTCGTCAAAGCGCACACAGCCTGCTTCCATATCCTCTCTGCAATGCCTATTAATGAATTCATGCTAACTTTCCTAATGGACCCACACCAGCTCACTAATTCCTTAGTCCTGGTACTTGTTAAGGAACAGTGTCAATATATAAGAGTTATTCTTAAGAGAGTCGTCATTTGGATAATCAAGAAATCTCCCACTTATGTGGGACCGGACTTGCACTGCCGTGTCTAGAAGCAACAGACACTTACGCTGCCTGGGTCTGGTGAATCCATCCCATTCACGCCCCTATTTATTTAAAGAACAACTTAACCTTTTAAAGCCTAGCGGTAACTTTACGTACGACCAGGTTTAACATTAAAAAATTCTACGTGGTGTCCACATTGCGTTTATGTGTTTGTACGGATCTCAGAACAAACAGCAACTTTTGCCCTATACAACATTAAAAGACTGTTTCTTTATAACCAAGAATAAGAGTGTTTACTGCGCGGTACGGACTGAGTCCTTATATAAAACACACACGTTTCGTCTTTAAAGGGTTAAAATTGTTCCATGTTTAATTAAGCTCCTAGCCATGAAGCGACATGGGGCAATGGAGGTAAGCTACACCCATTCTTAACCTCGGCACTAGATGAAGGTGACGAGAAAGCATTACGTCCCGGCCACTTTGCACCCTGACAAAGAGACCCTGGAACCCACTGAATAGTGTGCTGCGAGAACCCCAGAGGTGGTGTGGACGCTTTAAAGAATCGAACCCCGATTCCTCGGTCTCCATCTCGTAGATTGGTCCATATACCAACTGCGCTATCCCAGCTTCTGAATTACTATAACGCACATTTTAATATCATCACGCATCCAATGATTAGTTCACTCAAGTAATATTCTTCCTTAAGAAATTCGGACGAAAATACGGTAATCAATTTTAATTCGTCCGATACTGGCTACGAGCCGCGACAACGTCCGGTACTTCACCGTCCATGTAATATTTAGTGAAGAATACTTATTAGTTACGTCACAAGGGTAATACAATTTAGATAATTTACGAAATTTCAAGTTTTGTATGGGTGTGAAACTTGGTCTCTCACATTAAAGGAAGAATATTGGTTGAGAGTGCTCGAGAATAGGGTATTGACGGAGATATTTGAGCCTAAGAGGGCCAAGGTAAAAGGCGAGTGGAGAAGACTGCATATAATTTACAAATATATATTGTACATATCACAGTAGCGTTGCTCCGTGACGTTTGGTAACTGGAAAAAATGCAATTTCAATAAACATTTTACACAATACATACAAGTTCCACTAAATTTGAAACAGGTCATTGCCGCGTCCATGACAGACTCTACCACACAACCAATAAGGCCGAGCTTGTCTGCCCTTCAGTCTCCACAAAGAACTTTAATAAAAGTTACAGGGGGAGAGACACGCAGAAAGGCTCACTGAAATAAAGGCCACGTCTATTGAGCGTGTTAAGTAAACATTCATGTTGCAAGGACATTGGTCTGGAAGTAAATACTGAGACAACTTAGCAATTATTCATGTCTCGCGAACTGAATACAGGACAAAATCACAATGTAAATACAGGTAATAAATCCTTTGAAATTGCGGTAAAGTTAAAACATTTGGGAACAATTCCAACAAACCAGCATTCATGAAAAATTAAGAACAGACATGTCTCTTACCATTCGATCCATAATCTTTTGTCTTTCAATTAACTATCTAAAAACACAAGATTAAATTATACAGAATCATAATTTTGCTCGCTGTTTTACACAGGCGTGAAACTCGGTCTCTCACATCCAGGAAGGAACATAGACTCACAGTGCTTGACAATAGGGTGCTGAGGGAGATATCTGGGCCCAAAACGGACAAGGTACCAGGTGGCTGGAGAAACTGCACAATGGAGAGCTTCAAGATTTGTACGCCTTACCAAGTGTTATTCGGGCGTTCAGGTCAAGAACGATGAGATGGACGGAGCACGTGGCAAGTATGAAAGAGACGAGAGGTGCATACAGGGTTCTTGTGGGGGAATTCGGGGAGAGGGGAGGAGAGAACACTTGGAAGACCTAGGCGTAGATAATATTAAATGGAAATTCAAGAAATAGCATGGACGTGTGAATTATTTTGATCTGGTTAAGGACAGGGACACGTACCGGGCTCGTGGGTACATGAAAATTCGGGAGCCATAAAATGTGGGAAACTGTTAGGTTCCCAAGGCGGATTCCGACTAATGTAGTTTATAGTTAGTTAAAGTATTCATGTTCTGATGTTCCGGTTTATGGGACCGTGTATTCTGATTAGGTTTCTTCCAATGTAACCTTGTACCCTGAAGATGGAGACAGAATGCTACACTGAAACAGCAGTAATCACCTACCAGACTCCAGGGTATCATGCCATTTGTGATCGTAGTCTATACCTTGAACATAAGGGCAAACTGTTTATCCAAAACACCCGTAAGCACCTCCCAAACAAGACAGTGTAATAAATCCTGTGAAACGGTACCCTAGAATTTGAGAAAGCACTTTCCTCGTAAATCATGCCAAGTTCTTGCCACACTATAATAACTTATTGTCAACTTCAAACCTAAAGATGGCTGCGTCATATTCTTCCTCGACACTCCCAACCCTCTACTTACACGGAAGCAGAACACCACAATTTCAGTTTACAAACACACCTGTCCCAAGCAGCACACTACAATTTCAGTTTACAAACACACCTGTCCCAAGCAGCACACCACAATTTCAGTTTGCAAACACACCTGTCCCACAGCAGCACACCACAGTTCAGTTTACAAACACATCTATCCCACAGCAGCACACCACAGTTCTGTTTACAAACACACCTGTCCCACAGCAGCGCACCACAGTTCAGTTTACAAACACACCTGTGTCACAGCAGCACCCCACAGTTCAGTTTACAAACACATCTATCCCACAGCAGCACATCACAGTTCAGTTTACAAACACACCTGTCCCACAGCAGCACCCCACAGTTCAGTTTACAAACACACCTGTCCCACAGCAGCACCCCACAGTTCAGTTTACAAACACACCTGTCCCACAGCAGCACACCACAGTTCAGTTTACAAACACATCTATCCCACAGCAGCACACCACAGTTCAGTTTACAAACACACCTGTCCTACAGCAGCACCCCACAGTTCACTTTACCAACACACCTGTCCCGCAGCAGCACACCACGGTTCAGTTTACAAACACACCTGTCCGAACCTCCACATTTCCTCCATTCCTACGCCCCCAGCCTATAATTCATTGCCAACAGCAGGTCAGTGGTTGTTATTAAAACACTTTCTATGATCGTTTTTAAATTTTTATCACCATCACCCATTAATTTTCATGCGAAGGTGGTAATAAAAATGGGATAACACAAGCTGCTGAAATTCGAATGGGCTTATAAAAGGTCTAATTACAAGTACGCATATATTTTAGCCGCTGTGTGCTGCGAATCAATCAAAACTCGTCATAATTACATATGCAGTTGATTTATGTAAATATTTTCATTAACTCTTTCGCAAAATATAACATGAATAAATAAATATGCAAAACGAGTCTGTCTACACGAAGCAGTCAATACGCAATTCCATTTCCCATAATTTAGTGAAACTGGCACGCACGCATGCGCACGCACACACACACAACACAATCAAACGACCCGCTGCCACAGCCAGTTGGCAAGTTATGCAGCTTCCTGTGCCATTGTGTCACTGGCTATTTAACCAGCAAGCACTTGTTGCGACTGCAAACGGCACAGTGCCATGATACTTTCATCCGGCATATGGCCACCGTGTTAGGCCTTACGCTCGTACTGGATCATCCCGGTGCAACTACTAACCGCAAACAGCGATATGGTTGACAAACGTGATTTGTTTCTTGGACATGTTTAAAATCAAGACATGCTGCTATTATAAACACATGTTACGAACGTATTTCGTTTTCGTGGTACGCGGAAAGGCTGAATGTTCACAAAGTCTATGACACTATGATACGACGAAAAGCTGTTTTCTGGGATATGACGTGGATGTGTATCAACATTTCGGAGAAATATGAAAATGGCAGCGGCATGTTCGACCCAAATATTGTTACTTATCCACCATATTACAATATATCAAATTTCAGAAGATTGCAATCTTAAATTTTATTCCGTTAGAAACTCAGGTCTTACACGTGTTCATTTTTTATGTTAAGTGAAAAACAAGAATATATACGGAATGTAGTACACCTTCATACTTCTTTGACTTAACTGTTTAATACTAATAATAACTACATATATCATCTGCAATCACACTGACAAACTTTGCATTTTGCCGCACAGTAGATTTATGTTTCACATATGATTCTGCAAATAAACACCGATCATTACTGTGTTCTTTGTGAGGTGGAAACTGAAGTTTTATACGAGTATATCAACTTTGCAGACGTCACTATTCAGAACATTAATATTTCCGAAATTGACAGGCAACGATGCCAAATTTTGTGACAATCAGTAGGCAGGTTACACTGTTTCAAGTGTGACAGGGAAAATTTACAGAGTATATGAGCTGAGCTGAGGAAAGGTGCCACAAGTAAGAATATGGACACATGCTAGAATTAGAACGACACGAATTAATCACAACGTCAAACAAGTTTCACTTTCCAGTTACTACACTTAAAGTTCATGACGCCCCAAACTGTCCCCAGAATAATTTATTTTACAGACATGTAAAGCTGAAAGATGTCACTCACCTACTGAGGTTAACTTCTTTATGGACCCGTCGTTTGAACGTCCAGTTGTTTTGAGTATGGTGTCAAATCTTCTGGTTGAGTTGCTTGAACTGGAATACCGGTACGGATTTTCAGCTGTAATACTGATCAACTGTCCACCTTGATTTCTGGACGCACTTTCGGTGGTCCCACTGCTTGCATTGGGAAACTTTGTTACACTCTTCCTTAACTGTCCACTTGAAGTTACTGAGGGACTGTCAGTTACAGAAGCAGTAAACTGGACAATGTTGCCCACATTTGTGAGCGATTTCTCTTTTGAGGTTTCCAGTAGGTGTTCTGTGACGGCCGAGTGATCCCTTATATGTCTAGACGAAGTTGTACTTGTGTTCATCCACTTTCCTGGCCTGCCTCCCTCGTGCTCATTTGGATTGCTTATCAGCTGTTCTCTTATACGTCCTGGCTGTTTGTCGGCTGATGTGTTAAATGAAACTTCTGTCGTCATCTCGGACTTCTCATCCAAGACTTGGGTTGAATTTCTATACGAGTCTGTACATGGGCCTTCGCTTTCTTCAGTAACACTGTGAACATCTGATATTTCAGAAGAATTTGTAAATACTAAATTGGACTGTGTGGCAGGACCGTCTTTTGGACTGCCAATGAAATCATGTAATATAATATATGCGTCTTCGGTTGCTACAGGCGGATACGCGTTATACTGTTCAGCTGATGGGTTAGTTAGCTGATCTCGAATCGTATTATACTCGCCTTGCTTAGCTGATATCTCTAACTGACGAGAGAAATTCTCAGCTGTGATTTTCGCTGTCTGTTCGTCCGAAACTGGGGGAGAATTATGATATATATCCGTAAGAATCTCCGAATTGTTTTCTGGGTATGTTCCAACTAACTGATCACTGGGTTTTTCGGACCCATTTTCAGAAAATAGAGTTACATTACTGGAGTAATGTACAGATGCTGTACCGTTAAACCTAGCATTATGGATGTTCCGGCACTTCACTTCTGCATCAACTTCTCCTGGAACCAAACCTTCATATGTGTTTGAAACTTGTACTGGTATTGCTGGCGATATATCTGACAATGTAGGCTCTTCTGTAACATCCGCTGCTGAATCTCTTGCTGGAGTCACGTTATTACTGGCCACTTCCAAAGATGCCTCACCTTCTGGTTTGTGATCATGTGTAGGGATCGTCTGATTTGCAGTGGACGCCATCGATTCCAGCGGGTAAGAAGTGTCTGGAACAAAGAACAGTTCATTCTAAGTGACAAGCAAAGAACATCGGATAGAGTGGCTCATGTAGGGGTTGCGGATCACTCCCGTCACTCACACACATAGCTACTGACGCACGTATTATCCAGTACATTTGTCGTTTTTGTTAACCTTTTAAAGCCTAGCGGTAACTTTACGTACCATCAGGTTTAACATTAAAAAATTCTACGTGGTGCCCACATTGCGTTTATGTGTTTTGTACGGATCTCAGAACAAACAGCAACTTTTGCGTTATAAAACATTAAAGAGACTGGTTTTTATAACCGAAGTGGAGAGCGTTTACAGCGCGGTACGCACTGAGTCCTTATATAAAATAAGACACCTTTCGTCTTTAAAGGGTTAAATTATGATTTGGTTTCATAGACAAAAATGCTACAATCACATCACATGACCCAGAATTTGAAATCTGAAATATTCTTTACATTTCCATACGCGATGTAACAAAGAACTTTAAGTAAATGCATAAAATCACACCATGTAATTAAAAAACACGAAAGTCCACAAAATGAAAGAAGTCCAGCACCCAAACCGCAGGCTATAAAACAAGGAAACTGAATTCAAAATTATCCATCTCAGGTACGCGGTAGATCGGAGATAGCAGAATTCCATTCAGACGAGGAATGTGTAAGTAATATAAACCTGTCCTTGTCCTTAATTAAGCGCCTGACATGCAGCAGTGCATGTATTCATAATCTAAGCACTATACAGACTTCAGCGTTCTTCGCACTCGGTAGGTTTGTTCCAGGTGGCTACCGTACAAGGAGTTACCTGAAACCTGAGCCGACACGGACGACATGGCGGAAAGAAAGATTCCTGTCGGATATCGAACTTGTTCGTCCATTCCTTAGCCATTAATTAGCTACTCAGAACTATAGCGTACGTAAACGTAGTCCTTCTCTCTTCTACCTACTTGTTCACAGTAGGTGTCGAGGTTGTTTATGTTCACTTGATCACACTCAGACACACACCACAGTCGGCAGGACTCCTCTGGACGAGGGATCGGCCCGTCGCAGAGACCTATACCTGACAAGACTAACACTCACAAGAGACAAACATGCATGCCCCCGGTGGGATTCGAACCAACGATCCCAGCAAGGGCTCGGCCGCAGACCTACGCCTTAAACCGCGCGGCCACTGGGATCGGCAGAACTAAAGCGGCGGGGCATAAAACTGCCCACTCATTTCAATTTAGTGCAGCGGTTAAGAATGTATGGAAGTTTAAAGACGTCTCCATTTACGTCTCAATTGGCGTGGCGCATTATTAGGGCAACACAGGCACTATGTTACCTTACGTAACTGTGTGCGTGCGTGCGCGTGCGCGCGCGCGCGCTCGTGTGTGACACTCGAAGATCTCACAAATACACATCATTAGTAGCAGATGGTTGTCTTAAACGATTGTGGGAGCGCCTTCACACAAGTTACTAGATATCGCCCTACGCAGCTTGTTTCGTATGCAATGTATCATCCAGTTCCGCAGTGACCGACGCAAACTATTATACTCCCCATCAAGTACAAGTGCATGCCTTCACAGAATTTGGCGTCACTGGTCAGTTTGTCACAGGTTAAATAAATTACAACGCATCTAAAAACAATTACCGTCACAACAATGTTAAATGAGACAATTTTGGATATTGGACATCCCCGCTGGCGTATATTGAATAATTATGTATAAAAACAGTCAAACAGCCAACAATATGTTTCACCTCACTTTATTCAATCAAGAGGTTAAACTACCGGTTTCGGTCCGTATGCAAGACCATCATCAGGTTTTCACTTCATCATTGATATCAATTATGAAGTGAATTATGAAGTGAAACTTCGTAACTGACATCAATGATGAAGTGAAAACCTGATGATGGTCTTTCATACGGACCGAAACCGGTAGTTTAACCTCTTGATTGAATAAAGTGAGGTGAAACATATTGTTGGCTGTTTGACTGTTTTTATACATAATTGTTAAATGAGACGTTATTAATCCTACGATAAATACAAGATTAAATGTTTGGCGTCTGCTTAAAACAACCAAATTATCCTACCAAAAGGCACAAAGAAAGACAAAGTGAGGCACTAATTTCTTCTTGTACCTTATTTTATGGGACCGGCATATCGTAGTCGCTATAGCGACTCGCTACAGGCTGGACGGTTCGGGGTTCAAACCCTGGTCAAGGCAAGAGATTTTACCTTGTCCCCGCCCGTCCTGAATGGCAGTGGGGCTCACCCAGCCTCTTGCATAAGAGGTACCTGCAGTCGTTCCTGAGTGCAAAGCGGCCGGGCGTGGAGTCGACCACACACGGAAATCTAGCGTCAAGGCTAAGAATGAGTAGAGCTAAACCTCCACTCCCCAACTCTGCCTGCATGGTACGTTACAAGGAGACCTTATTTTATACACGCTGAAGTACCAGTTCGCTTGTTAGAGATGTGGTGGCTTTCCGCGTCAACATGAAAATACACAGTAGCTAGAATTTTTAAAGAGCCTTAATTCTGAAATTATGCAATTGAAATTGACCCATATAATTAAAAAAGCAGGTAGAAACGTGGATTTAGATCACATCTAAAATCTCCACTGCAAAACTTGCAGGTCGCTTCACTAGCTATAGCTGCTGTTCATATGCACAAAAATATTTTTTTACATGGCCCAACAGCCCCTAGTGGGCCAGGGCCTCCTCATTATCGAGGCTTCACGATCACACTCAGACACACCACACTCGGTAGGACTCCTCTGGTCGAGTGATCAGCCCGACACAGAGACCTCTACTTGACAACACACAACATTCACAATGGACAGACGTCCATGCCCTCCGCGGGATTCGAACCCGCAATCCCAACAAGCAAGCGGCCTCAGGCCCACGCCTTAGACCGCCCGGCCACTGGGATCGGCACTTGGGCAAAAGTACTGAGTGAATTTCGTAAGAGGTTTGTGTGTTCCGTATCAGTTCCGCAGTGGGAAACAGAAAACGGTACAGATAAATTTGTACTGACCGACCGACCGACCAACCAACCAACCAACCAACCAACCAACCAACCAACCAATCAACCAACCCACCAACCGATTAACCAAGCAACCAACAGACGAACCGACTGACTGACTGACTACACACTGGCACACGCTTGGAGCTGTGCATTATACTGTACGTGCAGTGCTAACACATTACTACAGAGAAGAATTAATATGACACCTGCGTACAGACACAATTCCGCAATGTTTCCTCAGTTACAGGATCTCTGTGGCATCTGCGGTTCTCTCGGCGGCGAATAGGAAGACTGTTTATCTAACGTGACGCCGTGTTGTCATTCCCCCAGCTTCATGCAAATTGGTACCTTTCTGCGAGACTGCAAGACGTCTCACCCTAGAAGGCCGTGACCTGTATAAAGTCCTTATTTCAAATTGATGCATAAATTTATCTTTCTATTCTCACAGCTCTTCTTGCTTTCATCTTTGTTTGTTTTGTGCCTTTGTCCTCTCTTCCCTTCTCCGTCAACACCCTTCCTTGCTTCCTCTATTTCGTGCTTACTTCTTCCTGTGCTTCCTTCCCGGCTGTTATTACAATCTCCTCTCTGTTTATAACTTATTTACATTTTACAACAAACTGCAAGCTAATGTAACGTATGATAGAAGGTAAGAGTATCGAAATGTGTGACAAGCAATAAGATATATGGATCCCTTGACGTTAAGGTGAAACAATATGATAACCATGTAAATTTATTGGTTGCACACATTGAAGGTGCTTCAGATACCGTCCGTCATCAATCAACGTCCTCATACGGCCACAAAATGGCAACACAGAGTAAGGCCAAATGTTGGTTGTGGACTCAAAATTGTTGCAGGGATATGTCCCGTTCAGAACGCACTTCATACACACACGTTCAAGGCCAAGCGACGGTGCACGTGCTGCAGCGCCGAGCGGAGGATGCGTTCCGTTACAACCAGTAGCTTAGCACAAGAATAGTAACTGACTTACATGACCATCATTTGTGTTATACTTATGACATCCGTTAACTGTATCATAGCGAAAGTCTGGTAAATATTTGGTCGCCACAACATAGCGAGTTACATACACAATAAACCTGCGAAGAGAACTTCGGCCTGGATTAATGCGAGAAGCACCAGACTCTTCCACCTGAAATCACGTTTGAAAGACGGTTCATTGCGCTACGCGTATTTTATAAATCGTTTTGTCAAAGCATTTACACATTCTGTACAAGATTTTACGCATTATTGGAAGGAAGACGATGCATTTACTCGTAGTGGGGATTAAATAGCAAAACAAAATTAGTAGGGACGACAATGATCACGGTTTGTAAGACGAAATACATAGCTACGTTAAACAGCGAATAAATGAGTGAACAGTGTAATTAGCAATAATAAATCATAAAATCGGATATAAGAGAAACGTATTTAAATAAGAGTTTTGTATCTGGTGGAATAGTACGTGTTAGGAATTCTTATTTAACCCTTTAAAGACGGAACGTAATATGTTTTATATAACGACTCAGTGCGTACCGCGCTGTAAACACTCTCCACTTCAGTTATAAAAACCAATCTCTTAATGTTTTATAAGGCAAAATTTGCTGTTTGTTCTGAGATCCGTACAAAATACATAAACGCAATGTGGGCACCACGTAGAATTTCTTAATCTTAAACCTGGTCGTATGTAAAGTTACCGCTAGGCTTTAAAAGGTTACATGGAACTACAAGAAGACTTCAACTCAAAGAAGTGTGGAGCGCATTCGGATAAAGTAGCTGTGGATCAGGCAGCTTTAGAACCCAAGATTTCCTGCACCGGGAGCCTTCGCCTTATTAATAAAGAAAGCCTATTCTGCCGAACCTTCTGCAAATGTTTAACAGCCAACATGGCACAACGTCCGAAAACCTTGTGTTGTTATACCACAACCCCTACATGTGTTCCATTTGAATATTATCATCACACCAACACCCAGATCTTCCCTTCAGCTTGTCTACCAATATGTCGTAGGCGTCTCTCATCCTCCCTGACTCATCCTAATAGCAATACTGTGTGAAGATAACGAATTATGAATCCACTCACTATGCTATTTTCTTCAGTGCCATGTTACCTCCTTCCTATTACGCAGATTTCCCTCTAATTCTTTTTACAGCCGCGCGGACCTGCTACTGCTCTGCGTACAAAATGTTTACACGACTTGGCGACTACGCGGTACTTTAGAAAGTTTTTTTGTGATATGCATAATAAGAATATTTATAATGAAAATTGAAAAACTCCAGCTGCGCGGCAACAATTCGGTGTGCGCGGGAGCATTTCAGTTACTGCGCGGCCGCGCAACCGCGCAGCTTAGAGGGAACATTGCTTTTACGTAATAATTTTCTCCTCATCACCATGTTTCAAAACATTATCACTATAACATGTTTACTGTCCTCTGGGAGTAACGCCGTGTACATCCCCGAGGACAGCCATTTCCACACTCACGGCCGTGACGAACTCAGATCTCATTCCTACCGTGCGTTTTTTTTCCCATAATGTGACAAATGAAATTTCACATCCACGCGATCTCAAAACATCAACATTTGATCCGCCAAGCAAGTTGCATAAGTGTTCATAAAAGCGTTAATAAGTGAAATGCTACTTGCTACGGAAACCTAACACACAATACACTTCCATTTAAGTGGTCGTGAAGACGACAGAACTGCACATTTATGTTAAGCTAGAATTACAGTATGCTTATTTAACGTCATTCCGTTGAACGATTTAAAAACAATACACTCTACATCACCCAGTGATTTAAAAATAACAGTGCTTATCTCTCGTATGTAGACGAAAGGTGACATCAAATGCAATGCAGCGATAAATTATGAATATATGTCCGCTTTCCTGTGTGAAATGGAACACCGATAGCATTATAGTTTCATCACAAAGTACCTGACATTTTAGACGACAAAAATTCATCTAAACATTATTTTAAAAGGCAGTTTGTTTTTACTTCCAAGAAAACACACAGCGCTGCCAAATGTAAACAAGTTAATAGTGTTTACGATACGTCTTATCCTGCTTTCTGAGGAACAGACGCAACATATAAATGGATTGTAGTGCGCAAAACTGGATGCAATATACGAATGCAAAATGGGAACATGAGACTGGGCAGCTTAGTAAGTAAAGTACCCACGTACAGGTAAGGCACGAGGATTCACTTCAGGCTGCGGCACGTACTTTTCTGCAACACACCATTCACACCGGCTCAGCCACTCACACAGGCTTGCTTACAGTACATGCGGGTAAGGCGGCCGAAACGTGAAAGTGACTTCTTCTCCATGTAATGTTGAGATCGACGGTAGGTTAGAAGAAACACAAAACTGGAAAAGATTTCGAAAGAAGACGCTGTGGATTCTAAAACAATCATCCCGGCAGGGTCCGAAGAAACACCTAGAAAAATCTTTTCGAATAGACGGGTTTCTGACCAAGATTCTAATGGGGCACCTGAAGTTACCACTGCACCCACCAGCTCGATGATTTTGCTTCATTACAATTTATAAAATAAAATCACGAAACACCGATTTGGCGTGTTTCACTGAAAGCATTACAGCCCTCGTCACTTAAATTATTATGGACCTAATATATTAATGAATTATATGAATGTCATACAAAATACACAAAGAGCCGTGGTAAGTAAAAAATAAATGACCCTGAGTTAAATACTAACTTACTAAAGGATATCTCTGTGAAAGTGCTTCCAGCATAAACCGATTACTGACCGGACTGTACTACTGAACACTGAGTGGGCAGGTTGGGACCGACATACCATTTATTTGAAACGCGTCTAACAAATATCAACGATTGTTAATATACGAGGGAGAAGGGAATGCATGGAATTCCATTAAAGTAAATTAATTTCCGAATAAATATTTTAAAGCGATTTCCATCAATAGTAAACACACAGAGAAAACCAAGGGTAAAGGGCCTAATATTACAAACCCATTTTAGGGATAAAATTCATCAGTTTACGTGAGTAGAATAAAATGTACATTACGCTGTAATTAATGAGCTTAAGGGGATTTTCAGTTACGAAGTACAAACTTTTTTCTTGTTGGAAATATAAAAAGTACAAATCTAGCATGCAAAGAGAGAGATTTAGGGAGGCGATGTGTACTAATTTAATCCATCGTTCCAGTGCTGTTCCACTTTCCTCTGTAGCTGAGGCGTGAGAAACTTTATGGGTCATTTTTATTGGTTTTCCAGAATGGAAAGGGGTTTATACTTTCAATGTTACTAAGGGAAGTCATTGAGCAGAATCCTGCTAGAGAATCTAAGGGCCACTCAGCAAATCAAGAAATAACCACTTCTTTCAGTCAACCCAAAACCTCATTACTGCGCCCCCAAAGACAGTCATCATTAGCCCTTATCATCTAGTGCACATTCGCATAACACTTCTTTTAAAAACACTTTAACATTATTCCATTTTGTACTATAGTAACTGGTAATTTCCTTTCGTGTGGGCTTAAAGTGAAGTATGCATTTTTTACCTCCGAAATCCGTGATAATACAAGTGCCCTACTGCCTTCATCCCTATTGTAACGAGTGAAAGCCGAGTTGTGACGTCACTCGTAAGCCAAACACTATCGTAACCGTGGAAACCCGGACCCTACTCAAACCTGTGGTTTGAAGTCACCAACAAGCCCAGGCAGGACGCGGTTAATATAACATTCATTTTTGAGTCTACCCCCTCTTTCATTAGAACCTACACTACGAATTGAAACTTGGGTTGTCACGTCACTCACACACCATTCTCTATTATGAGCACGGAAACACAGAACACATTCACACCCGCGTTGTAACGCCACTCACAAACCAAGCTCAATTACAAATATGGCTACCGGGAAATAATAAAAACCTGGCAACCATGGAATGCCGGGCGTGAATCAATCATACCCATCGCACTGTGTAAGGCAGACGGATCTTAAAAAAATGCATGGTCTTGGAGTGGATTAATCTGACTTAGGATAAGGAGAAGAGGCGGGCTGTTGTGAACACGGTAAAGTAACGGCAGGTTCCAGTACAGGCGGGGAATCTCTTCGTTAGCTGTGGAACTTAGCTTCTCAAGAAGGACTCTGCTCCACGGCGTTAACCTTTTAAAGCCTAGCGGTAACCTTACTTACCACAAGGTTTAATATTCAAAAACACTAAATGTTGCTCACATTGCCTTTATGTGTTTTGTACGGATCTCAGAACAAACAGCAACTTTTGCCTTATAAAACATTAAGAGACTGGTTTTTATAACCGAAGTGGAGAGTGTTTACAGCGCGGTACGCACTGAGTCCTTATATAAAACAGATACGCTTCGGCTTTAAAGGGTTACAGCCTACAAACTACGAAGCTTCACATACGAAGATGTCTCCACTCTCTTGTTATGTTACCGAATCTATGTAGCTATTACACAGAAACGGATAAGATTGATGCCCCAGTATACTACCCGTAACATTAACTGTAACCCAGCAACATGTACTGGGGCACTCACTGAAAATTAAATGATAAATACAATTTGACACAAATTTTTGTATCTTTATGTAGTCCTTTCTCCAGTATCAATTTTGTCCCTCTTATCGTCATTCTGCTCTCCTTTCCTCCCTCTACATTATACTGAAGTAGAAAAATGTCGCTAAATGCGGTTAATGGACAATTGACGATAAAAATAACCGTGCTACGAACCATGCTACTTTAACATTTTCCCAAGTTCAATGTCCTTTGTGAATGCAAGCATGCAATGCATGCATCACACACTTACACATACACACACACACACACATACACACACACACACACATACACACACACGCGCGCGCGTACTACCTTCACTGGATTTAATAACTGTATGTATCAATATGTGCATGTGTTATCGAATTATGCCTGATAACTGTTTAAAACGACAACGCTATCTGTTAAAACAGTTACGATCGCCGTGGCTTTCGCATAGGTGACATTGTTTCTGTGCACGTCATGAAGGTATACTCGTATAAGGGAAACAGAGTCATTACTCCACTTATTCTTACCATCGTCCCTCGATGGAGATGAGTGTGATAGCACAGAAAATATACTTTGCACAGGAGCACAAAGTATCAATTTCTTATTACAGTCAATAATATATGGTAATGTGAACGCTAAGCTCGACGGATAATGCGTCTGAGAGTCCCTTAAGTAGCGCGAAACGCTAAATGGTTACAAATGTGATGAAATCAATAGGCTGCTGGACTCTCCTGTAGAGCTGTTTGCCTCTTTCCACTTCTTGCTGTTCACAGCAGGGGTTACGTAATACGTCGTTTCAATATACAACTCTCTCCAGTGCCTTCCCTGCAACAAGCTATCGGTTGCCTTGCCATTACGCACTTTAAAACTTAACTGTAAAAGGTCAAGTTCTTTCGTTTCGTAGTCCTTCTCTCTTCTACCTACTCACAGTAGATGTACAGGGTTTTTATTTTCACTTGATCACACCCAGACACACACCACAGTTGGCAGGACTCCTCTGGACGAGGGATAGGCCCGTCGCAGACACGTCTACCTGACAACACAAACACTGTACAAGATACAAACAGCCATGCCCCTGGTGAGATTCGAACCCACGATCCCAGCACGCGCTCGGCAGCAGACCTGCGCCTTAGACCGCGCGGCCACTGGGATCGGCGTTAAGTTGTCTCAATGCTTAACCCTTTAAAGACGAAGCGTATCTGTTTTATATAAGGACTCAGTGCGTACCGCGCTGTAAACACTCTCCACTTCGGTTATAAAAACCAGTCTCTTAATGTTTTATAAGGCAAAAGTTGCTGTTTGTTCTGAGATCCGTAAAAAACACATAAACGCAATGTGGGCACCACGTAGAATTGTTTAATGTTAAACCTGGCGGTACGTAAAGTTACCGCTAGGCTTTAAAAGGTTAATTAAGCAGTACAACGTGAAGACATTCAGGGATGGAGGTACCATCTGTAACCGCTGCACTACATTCCCATGCGTGGCTTTATTTCCGACGAAGGAACCGCAGTACCCGCTGGCGGCTGGCTGGCCCAGAGAGCCGACCTGAATGCTGCAACAAAGAGGAAAATCTCTTGCCCATACTGAAATCGCACCCTGCTTCCTTTGCATTCCTTCCCACAGCCTAGTCACTATAATGACTGAGCTACCCCGTTTCATTAAACATAATCAAGCGCTCAGCAACCCATACAGTTCTGCCCAGTAGGTTTCCGGTCGCGCTATGGCCTGGAGTCGACTCAGCCTCTAACAGAAATGAGCACGAGGGATATCTGCTCGGGAGTAAAGGCGGCCGGTGCGTAGGACTGACAACCTTACAACGTCCATTTGCCGATTATCTAGAAATTCTGGCAGCCTGAACCTCCTGGAGCCCTAAGGGCCTGTGCAGGCCTGTACAGGGATTCTTTACCCGTACCTACCCAGTAGATACATGTTCTGGTGGGGGAAGTTTGATGTTTTGAGATCATACGTCGACGAGGGGCAGGTGACACTCCTTCTTAAAAGCGTAAAATTCTGGGTACCCCGATAAAAACACTTTCAGATAATTAACCCTTTAAAGACGAAGCGTATGTCTTATATAAGAACTCAGTGCGTACCGCGCTGTAGACACTCCACTTCGGTTATAAAAACCAATCTCTTAATGTTTTATAAGGCAAAAGTTGCTGTTTGTTCTGAGATCCGTACAAAACACATAAACGCAATGTGGGCACCACGCAGAATTTTTTAATGTTAAACCTGGTGGTACGTAAAGTTACCGCTAGGCTTTAAAAGGTTAATTTACGACAATATCACATTCAGCCCACATCACACACATATTACAACAGCTGTCTTGGCATGTACACAGTGCAGTCAGGTGGAAGTTTACCGACGTTTCACAGGATCCTGCTGATTATGTAAATAGAATGAATTTCATCCACATCTTTCTTGGTCTTCCCAGTGGTTCTTTTACAAGAGACTCCCAAACTAAAACCGTATTACCAGTCTAGCCTACGGTCCAACATATCTTATCCGCCGCACATTATCCTAACAGCAGTGATGTGAGCTGAACGTGTCTGGCTCAAAATACGGACGCCTGGTTGGTAGCTGTAAACACGTGAATGAACTCCCGAGTTTCACTGGCTGGACCAGCAAGGCGACTAACCACTCTTCAAAAAAATTATGCTACATGGTGGTAGGTACTTACAAGCACAAATCACAAAATTTCTTGTTACATAATCTTCTTCAATTCTCTGCCTTTTCTCTTGTATTGAAATAACTGGAGTTATTTGGTGTCAGACACCCTGCATTTATAGATATTTGTTCTTATCTTAGAAATAAGAAACAATGTATGAAAATAAAAAAAAGACGATTTAAGATCTGCGCTCTTCTGGGTTATTACGCAGCGTCGAATGGTAATCCTTTATTGACGTTTCGGAACAACGTATCGGTCCCATCTTCAAGGGTCAAGAAGTCCAAGAAGAAAACAAAGCAGAAGATTTAAGTCTTTGAGATGTAACGCTGTGTCCTTCGAAGAGCAATGGTCGACGTTTCGAAAAAACATGGTGCTTTCGAAACGTCGGGAACTACTCACCAAATGACAGGTCACATCCCAGACTTGAATATTCAGTAACATTGCTGTCAGAACCTCAAATATCGCATTATAAAAACATTTTAAAACAATCATTTGTCTAATAAACCTTCGGTGTTTAGGAAAGAATATGGAAAGACAGAAATACCTGAACCGTATAAAAATTTTGTAACGAATACAGTTCTGTTTCTTTCTTGTGTCATACCCAAATAATAAACCATGTTTAACAGCTTCACTAACGACAGCCATAGACAGACGCAAATTGTGTACATTACCGCATGGAAAGCACTTCTTCAATTCACAACGACAGTACTTTGGCTCGCCAGGTAATAATTGCTGTTCTGTATTTGAACAAACAGAAACAAATCACAATTTATATATGACCCACATGCAGAGACAATCCACATTCAGATAAATCAATGAAATCCATTAGCCAACATTACCGCAGTGACCAATCATTAATCTCGACAAACAGACGAAGGCACTGAACGTTAAACCGAGAAGAACAGCCCAGCATGTTTCATCTGCTACAGTGTAAAGAAATGTTACATTAACAATCATCTGCAATATTTACGTAGTAAATTAATGTTCAGTTCCTGGAAATCTTCATTACTTGACTTAAAAATATTATTACGCGTTGGAATGAAACGCGAAGTTGAAATTTTAGCAAACTGAAAAATATCTCAATCTGTATTTGCATTTCAGGAACGAATACAATCTATTGCTCTGCGTAACCGTACACGAATTATTGTTATTGTAAAACAATAGGAGAAACAAATACATACTATAGTTAAAGACGTGTATTATGCTGAAGAGTGTCCAAAAGGGCCTACTCCCTCAGCACTTGTTTGATGTTATTCACAGTTAGAAACACATGAAAATATTAATTTACTGCAAGTAATGAAGACATGGTAATGAACAGCTGACAGTCGCTCAGCTGGTCAAAACACATCTCGCTAAATGTCGAGTTCTGTTACTTAACCCTTTAAAGATGAAACGTAATCTGTTTTATATAAGGACTCAGCTCGTACCGCGCTGTAAACACTCCCCACCTCGGTTATAAAAACCAGTCTGTTAATGTTTTATAAGGCAAACGTTGCTGTTTATTCTGAGATCCGTACAAAACACACAAACGCAATGTGGGCACCACGTAGAATTTTTTAATATTAAACCTGGTGGTATGTAAAGTTACCGCTAGGCTTTAAAAGGTTAAAAGAAAGGTATACAGGGCTACACGTATGATTATGCATTTATGAGTGTGCCTATGTCCGTTATCCTCAAACTGCAAACTACAAAAGAGCAATGGTCTCAAAACGTCGGTAAATAAGTATGAACATGCATTGCACAACATCCCAGAAGTGCGAAGACTTCATCTACACCGCGGCGGAAGTCTAAAATCTAGCAACGTGAAAGTGCATTTCAGTCCAATGTTCTTCGATATCCGAAAAAGCATTGCCTAGATTCAAGGTTCCCAGGTTTTCTCCACTTGTCCTTCTGATAACAGTAGTAGTAAGATGAACAGAGTGTCGAGCATTGGTGGAATGATGCTGACAGGGGAAAGCACGAACAAAAGCATGTTCTAGCATCAATTTTTTTTTTTCCAACATAAATCTTAAATCACAAATTTTGTATGGCCTGGTGCGGGCTCGATTCCAAGCCATCGCGGTGAAATGTGCGTGACTAGCCACCTGAACAATGGTATGACTCAATTATGTGTAAATGTCCTGTTCCTATATCACTGCATATGCCTACGTGTCCGTTATACAAAAGAACCAGTTAGTGGAGTTTAGCAAAATAATCGTAGTTTAAGGTGAGAGTCATACTAAAACACATATATACACTGTGTGTGTAAAATATGGGTCTCCTTTACAGTGTATTATGTAAAGACGCTGTTGCTGCTAAAATTATGCCGCGCCGGTGATAAATGAATGAATATGGAGCATTGGTGGAATGATACTGGTACGGAAAAGCCGACTTGCTAGAGTGGCCGGCACGAAAATAGTCCCGTAACGGTCACTGCCTATTAACGTAGTGTTGCCATGTCTATGGCAGTCCTTCGGGCTAATTAAACGGGAAGCTGCCCCTCGTCGGACGAACTGGCAGCAATGTACGGCAGTGGGGAGCGGGGGCTGTCAGTCAGCCGCTTGACCTTGACAGGACTATATTCGTGCCGGCAACTCTAGCAGAAAACCATACGACCATCCCAGTGCAACTATGACCATTACTAATCCCACACGGAATGGCCTGAGATCGAGTCCGGGTCTCTGCGGTGATAGGCTAGTGTCCATCCACCACAGTCATAGCACGGACTTAGAACTAGTTAATGTTGCTGCAAGTGGTACATATAATTACCACTGTACTTTAAACAGCTGTAGTTGCTGGGTGAGAAACTGAATTCTTTCTGCATTACTCCGATAGCTGTACTCATGGGTGCTGTTACAGGGATGTTCCCTACACGTCATCGGTGGTCCGACGCAGTGACACGATACTTGACGTGCGAGGTGATAAGGAAGTCAGCAGACTTCCGGTAAAGGAAACACAGCTACAACAATGGCCACATTTAACAAGACGGTGGTTGTATGGGCGATACGACCTACACACAGGCTCCATTACAGGAAGGCTGCCACTAACATCAACAGCTTCGATATTTCAGAGGAAGTGACTACACTGATGACACGGAAAAACTCTCAGATATGTTTGGAATGACAGCACTGGAGGCTTCCCACGCAGTGCGCACTGCTGTTATTTCTGTTGCTGCCACCTCTGGTCTGTATCAACAAGCCCGAAGTACTCGCGGGCGGTGAAGTTCGCGTATGATTATCATCTCCAATATTCGCTTGAACAGAGTGGCTAGACTGGGCGGCATACAGAGAAGTGCGCGCAAGGCAAGGGGCAGCGTAACAAATCAAAATGACAGTAACAAGGCATTCAATCCATGAGAACGGTTTCTGTGACCTAATATAGCGAAAAACACCTTCCAGAGTTCTCCTTTTTCACACCAAGAACCCCCACACAAATCTGTAATATTTCCTCCTGTTTGTGTACGCGTGATAACCACATGGACATCATCCTGAGGGACGACAACTACAGTTGAACTCGGTTATAACGCCATGAAGGGGACTGAATATTTTGTGTCGTTATAAACGANTAATTATGTGGCTAAATTCAGGGTACTTCCCTTTCGTTACAGATGTCATTATTTATCGCATGCATAAGACTGTTCGCATAAGGCCTATATACAAATATCAGAGTGCTACTATTAAAATTTGGAGACATAAAATGCGTGGAGCAGAATGCCTCTTCAGAAGCCGAAAGTCGCTTTTTGGACAAGAAATTCTCCACCTCTTATGAAACCAGAAAATACATTAACATGCCACAAAAGCCCACCACTGGACTCTATCCTGGGACACATGAATCCTGTCCACACTTTCATGCCCTCTTCCTTTCAAATTCTTTATATAACACTGCCAAAACCAAAGCCACTGAAATAGTATTCTTTCTTGATGGGTTTCGACTGAAATTCTTTCTGTATTTACCATTTTCCCAGGCGTGCTGCATTCTCCACTCATATTGATTTTATTTGGCCACCATGGTAAAATCTGGTGTAAAGTTAAAGTTATGTAGCGGCCCATGATGCAATTTTCTGTATTCTCGTATTACGTCAGCCACCCAAGGCCCAAATCACCCCTTGAGCTACCTGCTCTCAGGCAGCCTCCGGCTGTGTCCGTGCCTTAATGTAAAACAGAAAGCTTCACACTCATAACAGCAAACACAATTACAGTGTTCTCATAACACTGACCGCGTGGAAGAGTAAACCAATTTCTTTGACCGCAGTATTCCGGAGTTCGCATATGCTACAAAACCGAAACCCGTACAAACACAGAAACACATACAAGGCAGCGTTCTTCGCTTATTCCGACTATCAGTTGCCACGTAGTAAGCCATCCCTCAGCAATATGAAAATTTCATCGGACTCGAGAGGCGGGAAATTCGAATCCCGTTTGCTGAAAATCTACTCTGAGGATTTTCGGTGCTTCTTGTATACTGCACACCTTCGAATGAACGGAGTATTAGGGGGAGTGGGTGGTCCGATAATGCCGATTGTCCGGTACTTCCGAATTATATGTGTGTGTGTGTGTGTGTGTATCTACCTACCTACAGTCTAAAAAGTCGCCAAAACAGTAATACAGTACTGTATATATAACACTAATGTATACACATAACACTGTAGACAAATATAATTAACCTTGAAGTGAATGTTAATTGGAATTTAATAAATTTCAGATAAACACAATAAATCCACGATCCAGGTTATGAAAAGAGCAATACACAACCACCTCCACGCGAGTGTCAGCAAAGACGGAGCGCGCGTCCGTGTCGCCACGTAGCGGCCGTTTCGCTAATTAACACTCAAGACCGCTATTTCACGTATGCCCACTGTGCGCGAAAAATTTGGAACCAGTAGTTTTGGTCCGTTATTTCCGAAATCCGTAAATAAGGGGCCCGTTAATTCGAGGGTCTACAGTGCTACATTAAAAAAGCTGATGCAGCACAGTAACTCATGGCACTAGATATAGGTCTTTAGAGCAAAACACAATACCTTCAGAATTCCTTGCATATATGCAGACATGTTCTGAAAGCAGCCGATCCCAGTAGCCGTGCGGGGTCTGCGGCCGCGCGCTTGCTGGGATTGTGGGTTCGAATCCCACTGGGGGCATGGTTGTTTGTCTCTTGTACAGTGTTTGTGTTGTCAGGTAGAGGTCTCTGCGACAGGCCGATCCCTCGTCCAGAGAAGTCCTACCGACTGTGGTGTGTGTCTGGGTGTGATCAAGTGAAAATAAACAACCTCGACACCTACTGTGAGTAGGTAGAAGAGGGAAGGACTAAGGAACGAAACGTTCTGAAAGTAAATAGTTAAACTACAGACAAAGTCAGCAAATTTAAGTTCATCAGATAAGTCTGTACGTTAGTCAGGTAACTCCCTTCAAGCACGATAAGGCAATGGTTCGGTTAAATGGTCCACATACTACCGAGATTAGAGGGCGTCGTCTTGAACTTACCTTATCTGTGTTACACTGAAATTGCGTGTATTGACCCCTTGCGACGCGATGTACGTTAATACCTCGCTGGAACATTTATACGTAATTATACCCAATTAGAACTACGTAAGACAAAAAGGAATCGTATTACAACATGTAATACGGTACAGGCTGCAATAGAAACTGAAAGGGCTGTAAATATCGCAGTTAAATTTTTCGTTATATTATTTTAAATATTATTAATGTTCCATACAGGACAGTAAAAGGGCACAAACCTAGTCCGTTCTTTATTACGTCGTACTTACATTTCTATTTAAATTTCCTAAGAAGACATCCGCAGAACTTTAAATTGTGCCAAGAATGGTTAAGGTAAACGTTTCTGTTCCTCAAAACAGGCTTCACAAGCTCTCCCCTTTCCATAGTTAGCCTTCACAGACATCAACTTCATCTGATTCACACAGTATTTACAGACCATTATTCAGTTCCCACCTCACAGGAAACACATTCGGCTTCCATTACATACACCAACCGGCTCGTATTGTTTGGGGGAAAATTGCTGCGTATTGGACGGAACATCCTAAAGATGTAAAAATACTGTACGGACACAATGCGCGGTTTCTTAATGTTACTGCAAACGGTGAAATATTACAATCACTGGGCTTTAAATGGTTAACGCGCCGTCAAGAAAAAACTTTGAAACCAGAAATTCTTTTAAATACCATTTACAAATTGTACCTACACCACAGAAAACACTCTGGATCCCCACTACAAAGACCAATTATTTAATGCTACGAGGTAGAGTTGTTTATTCCAAGAATCGTAAGGAACGCATAAATGTCCTCTTAAAAATACAGAGTTTTGCAGGTGGTGTATATAGCAACATATTTCCCTTCAAGAATTAACCCTTTAAAGACGAAGCGTGTCTGTTTTATATCAGGACTCAGTGCGTACCGCGCTGTAAACACTCTCCACTTCGGTTATAAAAACCAGTCTCTTAATGTTTTATACGGCAAAAGTTGCTGTTTGTTCTGAGATCCGTACAAAACACATAAACGCAATGTGAGCAGCACGTAGAATTTTTTAATGTTACACCTGGTGGTACGTAAAGTTACCGCTAGGCTTTAAAAGGTTAAAGAAACAACAAATCATTGCTAAAAAAAACAAACCACAAATATAACGGGTGTCGGGAATGCTTTTGATGTGTATGTTGTATTCCTTTAAACGTGACCCACGAACTACACTGGTCATGCGAATTCCAAGCAACATAATGACATGTTGACTATTGTGTCAGCAGTTCCTCGTGGTGACTTAGTGTCTACTGTCATGGGAATTTGTCTGGAGCAACTAACTACAATAAAAATAGTTAGCCACACGCGATCTTGACAAAGTATCAACCGGCTACGTTCAGCTACGTGTCCCACCCACCTCAAGCTCATTGACTTGACCGAAATAAAAACTGTGAGACCCGCAACGAACAACCACCACCCCGCGCCAGACTGCTTGTTCTCACACGGCACCGCAGTGTCCAGAATAAGGAACGCCCCGGGCAGGTGCGCACACAGAATTTTTCGCTGGTGGGGGCTGACCCTGAGGCTATACATAATTCATGTTTGATTTTAAAAATTTTGTTTATTTGTAGTGCCTCCCTCTCCTACCTACTTGTTCACAGTAGGTGTAGAGGGTTTTCTTTTTTCGCTTGATCACACTCAGACACACACCACAGTCAGTAGGATTCCGCTGGACGAGGGATCGGCCCGTCGCAGAGACGTCTACCTGACGACACAAACACTTACAAGAGACAAACATCCATGCACCCGGTGGGATTCGAACCCACGATCCCAGCAAGGGCTCGGCCGCAGACCTACGCCTTAGACCGCGCGGCCACTGGAATCGGCTGATTTTAAAAATTATGTTATAAAATTATGTTGTAAGTACAACGTAACACTGTTTGCAACTGCATTTATATACACACAAATATAACTACATGTTCCATGACTCAATCACAGTGTACTATATTCTTGTTTTTTTAAAATCTTATTAATTTATTTTTCGAAAATCTAAGTACTATTCATCAGCCGATTTCAGTGGTTGATTTCGGCTGAAGGGTAAATCACGTAAAATTTGATAACATAATATCTACAAAATCTGCATTTTTTTAAATTTCGGTTTTCGGGGATTTGGAGGGCTGCAGCCCGGCAGTCCCCCCCTCCCCCCTTCTTTGGGTGCGCCCCTGGCTCCGAGCAGAAGCCGCCTGTCTGCATGAACAGAAACAAACAGTGTGAACTGATTTAGCTGGCCTATCAACATGAGTGGCCACTGTTACCGCACCCCCACTCCACACAAACAACTGTAATTGAGGTTTGATTGGGCAGATGGCCTACTGTCCTAATTGCATCTCTCCCTCGTTAGCACGTACAGCAGCCTCGACAGACATATCGCAGACACCGACAATGACAGATATATCCTTCGAAGTCTGGGCCAAATAGGAAGTGCCATGGCTCAGGCGGTTAGAAGCCGACCTCCCATCGCGGAGGCCCGGGATCGATCCCGCGTTGGTCTATGTGGGATCTGTGGTGGACAAAGTGGAACTGGGACAGGTTTTTCCCTGTCAGTTTCATCCCACAGGTGCCCCATTGCTTTTTACGAATGAAAATCTGACCATCTTTCTCTTCATCTTCATCACAAGGGTTGCACATAAGCCTTAACCTTTTAAAGCCTAGCGGTAACTTTACATACGACCAGGTTTAACATTAAAAAATTCTACGTGGTGCCCACATTGCGTTTATGTGTTTTGTACGGATCTCAGAACAAACAGCAACTTTTGCCTTATAAAACATTAAGAGATTGGTTTTTATAACCGAAGTAGAGTGTTTACAGCGCGGTACGCACTGAGTCCTTATATAAAACAGACACGCTTCGTCTTAAAGGGTTAAAGGCTGTGGTGCGTCATAAGCTTCTGCTGCGGGGCCTTTCTGCACAAAAATAAGAAAAGTCTGGGCCAAAAGCCCTTGCGCACCAGTCGGGAAGTAGGATATAGTTTAGAGTGGAAGTCACAGTGAATGTACAGTGCTTATGGTCACAGTAAGAGGTGGAAGTGATCCTCACTGACATGTGACATATGACGTATGGCACCTAAAATGTTTTATGGATGGGACTTTCCCTAATCCAGCACAGTGAAGCACCCTTCTTCCACACGAGCACAGGGCCTTTGGCTCAGCCCGTATATAACGCACTGTAGACATGAGATGAGATAATTAAGTAACTGGACTGCTGCTTTTTTGCAGCAGCTGGTAATACCGTTGATCTAATTCATGTTACGCCAGGTTCAGCTATTTTGCGTCAAACATCCTTTCGAATCCTGTTAGTATTTGCATTCTTTTTGCCCAATATTTTGATTCTTTGTCAAAAACATCACTGAGTTCTCATTACAAGAAAATATGAACACGAAATATTTTTATTACACAGAAGAAATGTGACACTGACATTCACAAAATGTTACAGAAAAGTTATCGAGAGATGGTAATGAACAGAACACATGCTTTTGTGTTGTTTACGCTGTTTAAAACAGAACAGAATACTTCGCAGACAAGTACAGGAGTTCAGAAACGTTAAGAAGTGTTCCAAACGTGGAATGTGCTAAGTGACTGCTTGACTTATTCATTGTTAAGCGACAGCATGAACACTTAACCTAAGGAATAAATGGACATCAGTCTCCAAGTTTTACACTCAAACACAACAACATATATGATTACAGTTATATATATCCATACTTTATTCTTCAGTTTTCAGATAGCAGACGAAAGGATAAAGCAATAAATGGCAGCAAGCATTCCGCATGCAGTGGGGCCTTTAACGTCTTCATTGCTTTGCGTTTGATATCACTGTATTTTGCAAATGTTACACACGTGCAACATTTTCGAAAAGTACATCAGCCATTTTGAAACTATGGCCTACTGTTTTTGTTCTGAATGAAGATAACATGAATATAATTCAAATACATATACGTGTATTAAATTTTGGGAACTCTTCCGCTTTCGTTTAATTTACACGTCAAATCCTGCTCTTTCTTTCAAGCAATAATACTTAAACTTGAAGACTCAGTTCTTCTGGGATGTTACAACACCTGAATACTTGTATTCAGTAAAACCGCTTTGAGAACTTCGAACGCCGTTGGTTTTAAGTTCATAATTAAATTCACACCTTAGAGACCCTACCAAATTAGATCTGCATTCTTCTGGGGTATTTCGCAGCGCCGAATGGTAATCCTTTACCGACGTTTCGGGAGAAAGTATCGGTCCCATCTTCAAGGGTCAACAAGTCCAAGAAGAATAGTTATTGTTCCTGGACTTCTTGACCCATGAAAATGGGACCGATACGTTGTCCCGAAACATCGGTTAAGTATTAACCATTCGACGCTGCGTAATATTCCAGAAGAAAGCAGATCTCATCAGCACCGCGGCGGGAGCCTCAAATCATCCATACAAATTTAGTTTAATCCAGATACCTGCAACTACATTTGATCCTAATCCTAAATAACTTCCCTATTAGCACTAGAAAGACTGTCGGTGGTTTACTTAAAAAACCTCGGGTAGAGTCGGTAAGGCCTGTAGGTTACTCTAAATTTAACGACTTATACGCCACCTCAAACCGCATAAAACAGCTCAGCCTGATCGGATTCATAACACAGTATGCACTTGAGCATTTACCGCTACTATCTCTTCAATTTATTGCCAAAATAAATGGCAGTCGATAGAGTTAAATTATTTCTCTACTCATTGGAGAAGGACTGAAGTTGTTTTGTCCCAAAACGCAGTAAACTTCAGAACACATTACGCACGGCTGCCTCAGTTGCATTATACCTGAATGCAGAAACAGCTTCCGTCAAAGTGTGCACCACAGTCTAATTGCAAAACTCGCAAAAGAAAAATTTCCGTCTCATTCAATACAGGTAATTCATAATTATCTTCAAACGCCATAACTTTCAATAAGGCCTGGAATTTCTACTTCAATCCAGCATCAAAATCGGGCAACAGTTCCCCAGGGAAGTTGACAGGGACCAACATTTTAAGCTCGTCCACAAAATTGTGAAAAGCTATTACTAGCTTCTTTATGTATGTCCGTCCGTCCGTTTACATGGAACAACTCGGCCCCCACTGGACAGTTTTTTAAATGAAAATTTGATATTTCAGTAGTTTTCGAAAATCTGTCGATAAAAATTCAAATTCATTAATATCTGACAAGAATGACGGCTACTTTACACGAAGAGCTATGTACATTTACGATAATATCTCGCTGAATTCTTCTTAGAATGAGGAATGTTTCAGACAAACCTTGTAGACAACACAAAAACACACATTTTGTGTTCAATAACTTTTTTCTGAATACTGTGCCATTTATGAGATAATGTGGAAAATTATAGCAGACCCGGGCAGGCCACAGATTACAACACGGCGCATGCGCTTTTTGTATCGGATAACTGAGGCTACAGACACACATTCATAATATGTAGTACTTAATGCTTCTCCACGGCAACAATGGTTACACGAACGTGCCCCAGTGTTACGCTTATAGGTAGACTACCCGCCTTCTTGGAATTTATTTTAATGATATTCCATCCGTGGAAGATAACATTAACGTAGTTATTGCAATGTGTGCTGAAGATATGTCAATGTTCGGTCACGCAGCCTGAAGAAAGCAACTTCAAAATAAAACTACGAGTTCCTTAGAACCCTGATTCCAGGAACGGAGAATTAAGATTAATACTGACAAAATATTCAGCCCGTTAAATTTTTTTAATGCAAACATAGAAAGCACAAGTGGAACAAAACATCTTGGGTTGATACTACACTCTAAACTCTCGTACATACAAGGCATAAACTTCCTGCCTTCTGCTAAAGCAGGTAGCAGTCTGAGACAACTTCACCTACAGCAAATAAACACTACGCTCCTGACAATAATTTCGCATTAATTATACATAAATTCCTCCTCCCGGCCATACTGCCGTAAGCCCCCAGCCTGGCTGGTGCTATGCTGCATACTCGTTTCAATATTTTACAAACATTTCAAAACAAAGTCCTCAGGGCAATAATAACATTGCCATGCGTAACGCCAATCAACACCCCGGGCGGGGCCCCCCCGGCCGCCGCTCTCAAAGTTATCAAAATTTCGCCATGATGCAGTCCTGAAAATATAAAACTAAACGAATTCAAAATTTAAGCCAAATGCTGAACTCGTTTCCTCTACTGCACACTTAAGAGTGCACTTCCCACCACCTTACCTTCTTCACTTTCCAACGCCATTCCTTGTCTGCAGCCTAGCATTACCAGTAGGGAAAGCATTTACTGTGTTTGGCATTTCATTGCGGTAAACTTTTTCCTTCTCCTGTGCCATAGATTTCCTGTCTCTTCTTCCTCTTTTTCTTATAATAATAATAATAATAATAATAATAATAATAATAATAATCAACCAGTCTTCAAAGTTTTTAAAGTGTATTCAGCCTGTCTTATATTTTTTAGAATAACCGTGACTCGTAAGGTCATTTTATCCTGAAAACAATTCATAATCCTAACTGGTATCCTGGCAGCTTGGAAACAAATGAACTCACGCTACAGTTATCCTAACAAAATACACCTTCTGAACAAGGTTACAAAATAATTAATGTGGCATACAAAAAGGATTCTACTTGATTCTTGTCCACAATTTGATTAAAATCATCGCCTACTGTAACATGAGGGAAGAGTTGGCTGATTAACGAAAGCAAAAAATCCAGTCCATTATACCATTTACCCGAACAGGTGACAATATTTGAGTCGGTTTGGTTTTGTGCGTCAGAATTTGACCACCTTTTTCCGCTTTGGTGTCCAATAGAACGTAGCGATCCACAATTTAGCAGCAACAGGGTAAAAAGAACCAGGATACACGATTAGTTTACATCGTCGAACGTTGTCACGATTCATGCGTTTCTCAGGCAAACTGTACGACAGATCAGAAACTGGATAAGACGTCTCATTATAACAACATTGAAGTTCAAATCTTCATAATAGTCATAACTAAACAACTGTGCATTCTAAACTAGAAGCGTCTTCGCGAAAAGTACTGCAGCTACTAGAACATTCAGTACTCTGCTTGTAATACATTTTAACACAATTTCAGTAGCAATATAGGCCTGCATTGTTATTTAATAGTATACTGATATTAATACTTTATATATTTTACCATTTACAATCGACAAGCCACGCAACAAATCTGCATACGTCTTGTACGTACATTCCATGAGGATGTCTACGGACGGCAGCCGAAACCTGTTGAACTACTTTCCTAAATTAAATGAAATTAAATTAAATACTGGTGAATTAATTGGTAATAAACTTGTCCATAAAAATATATCGGCATTCCCACACGACTTTCATTGACAGAATCCTACACGAGATACAAAATTCTCATAGCGGTACTGATGAGCAATCGAGTCTTTTGGAATGTTGCTGGACCGCTAGTAGAAATGATCTAACTTCCCGCAAGACTTGAATCTTCTCTCTCTCTCTCTCTCTCTCTCTCTCACACACACACACACAGAGTCCTCTGTCAGAAGCTAATGGTCAAAGAGTTAGTCCAGAAAGGTACTCGCTTTGATAGAGCCCAAACGTTCATTACCTTTTAAACAAAAGATAAAATATGTTTGTTTTCATTCCCTTGAAGATTAAAATAAATCTACATTATGTTTAAAATTTAAGTTCTCTCCTCACAAGACAAGAAGTGCTTCCGCTAGACAGACACTTAGTCAATGCTATTTATGGGAATAACCATACGGAACATACAAATGCACTATGCAGAGGAAACAGAGCTTTTAGTCTTTAACAAGGCGGCATATACACTGTTTTAAAGAGTTAAGTCAAGTTATTTTTGAAAAATGTTATCTTTATTCGCAATATTTTTATGCCAATTAAGCTGCCTTAGACAGCGTATTATTAAACAGACTATTACGACGACAAAACCTACTCAAACTTGCTTTCTTCCTCGTCCTTTGTTTAATTAGAATTTATTTCTTTCACAGCGGAAATGGCAAAAGCATAAACATGATTATCGAAAAAAGTCACCTTTCTCTATCCATCCCGGGGCGCTTTGGTACCGGATTCGAAAGAGTAAAGCTGGCGCGTTAGGACTTCACTGATGCTCTTGGTTTTATGGTTCATTCATTCTTTGCATTCTCAGTGAGCGAGCATAAAACGGGCACCACACAAGTCAATATCTGTCTGTTGCTTTTCACTGGTTTTGAATAAAACCTGAAACCATAAAAAGCAAGCTAATACATTCGGAGATTACTTCTATCTCCCTCGCAAACTAAAATACATCAAATTTTCTTGCAGACCAATCTCTATGACACAGAAAAATTTATACTGTAATACAGAATCAAATTTACTGCGAATATCCATCCTTGTGTTAAATCCCTGGTCTGACTTTACTGTAGCTTTTTATTTATTTGTTCTTTCATTATTTTCAAACAGAAGTGTAGTACCTGCAGTGCAACGACTGTTCACTTTTGTGTAGCTTTGATCATTCAGTTTCACGTCCATGGAAGTATCTTGTGCTGGGCAAATTCACAGAAACAACACTGCCTATTGAAGGATGGTCCCGCTGGTGTAGTCAATAGTGCACATCTACAAACACGTTTCTACCAACGCGAAGGCTAGACTATAAAAGAGTAAATTACAGTCTGTTGTTTGTTTTGCGTATCCATGGACGTCGAAGAAAATGTACCATATGAATATAAAGTACTGCAGAATTCTGTCGCACATTCACATGATCAATGAAAAATTATTTTTATAATAGTTGCACCCGTGCGAAAAATTCGCAATACAAACAACAGAATATTTAATAAACAAAGATTTATTTGTATATTTGAAATCGTGAAGCACTTCTCGACATAGAATGTTTATTCTCTATAAGTTGTAGATGCCCTTCAATAACGAACTGCAACAGCGATGTTGTAAAATGAAGAGGATCAGCAAATGCCACATACAGCTGGCCACGGAAAGAAAACAGGCGATGGTAGATATATTCAAAACGTTTAAGCTTTCACCCTTGAGCCTTACTGATCGTCACAGCAAAGGCAATTTTGATAGCAAATTGCCTTCTGCACAGTTTGAATGGAACGGTAAGATCTGATGGACATAACTGAACCCTAGATACAAGGATAGCTTTTTTAGAGATAGTAACTTCCGCTGCTCTGCAGTGCTCGTGCAAGCCTATTACGATCATGGGCTGCCACCACCGAAGGCCAAGGGAAGCTAATATATTTCCTGTACCCCCATGGCTTCCGACAGAGGCAGGACTATCGATTTTTACCGTTACATTTTTTTGTTGAACAAATTTTTGAGAAAGGATTAACACGAAAACAGGAGACTAACATCAATGGCATGTCAGAAGCTTTCTAAAAATGTCTGTCTTGAAAAGATCCTTTACGTAGTTCAATGCATCATGATGTCCCAAACAAAGCTTACTGTATTAATGTGTATGATGAAATTACTTGCTTAACCTTTTAAAGCCTAGCAGTAACTTTACATACGACCAGATTTAACATTAAAAAATTCTACGTGGTGCCCACATTGCGTTTATGTGTTTTGTACGGATCTCAGAACAAACAGCAGCTTTTGCCTTATAAAACATTAAGAGATTGGTTTTTATAACCAAAGTGGAGTGTTTACAGCGCGGTACGCACTGAGTACTTACGTAAAACAGACACGTTTCGTCTTCAAAGGGTTGAAGTTACCCTCAGTGTCTCAGAATGTAGCCTATAATGCAAGAAAGCTGCAAGGAAGAGGATAATGATTTTGAAAAGCAGTGGAAGGGATCGTTTGTAACAGTTTTAAAGAAATGTCTCCGCATTTGCATAGACGGTTTGAAGAAAAACAAAATTCTTCACTCAGGATAGACAGTGGTCCGGTCGAGGTTTGAAATAGCATTTTCAAAATGTAAGTTATAAGCAGGTTTTTAGGCTTTCGGAGCGGTGCAGTTCAGGTCCCTTCTGGGACATGGGCCAGCGTCACTGGGTGATCCGTGACAGGCGTTTCGAGTAATCGTGGAGATCTAGCCTTCAAGGGTCGAAATGTCGGGCACTTTCAACCCAAAGGCGCTGCGCCATATCCCAAATGAACGGAGGATTCTACATGTTAGAAATCCTGCCTGTTAAACGAGGTTGCTATGGTCACATACATCTTATATTCCTTTATGGGTCATTTTAAAACACTGAAAATATGTCAACGTTGAATAGTAAGGTCATTCGTGAAAAATTAGGTGGAAGAAACATGAAGGATCTACGGAACAGGACAAGTTTTCTTAAAATACGAGGTCTTCGTACCCAAATATTTGTGAAACTTTGATCTAGTAAGATTTACATCAGAGAATTACTCTCCAAGGCAACTGCATGTAACTGCATAAGTAATGCCCACATTTAGATATTCCTCCCTACAATGCTGAGAACCAGCGTTCAAGAGACACACAAAGCAAAGGCGGAAATTATCTCATTATCCGACTCCAAGCAACAGGACAGCCACTCATGGTCTTTGTGTGTTAAACTCTAAGTCTGTCATTACAACAGAATGGAGAACCCTATTGGTGCGACCTTCTAATCATGTATTCCTACCCTCTCCAAACTAGCCAACCTCTTCCTATTCGTACGGTCCACTGTTGTGTTAATGGTGGAATGGACACTGGCTGCAGAAGCCTGTGGGATTTGACGCAACAGCAGCCAACCGTGAAGAAGCCTCCTGCATCTGCCTGTATGTAGGACTTTGTTCTCTCTTCGGTCCAACTACAAGAGTTGACTCAAGCTTGGGCTTTACTTTGGCGCAGCTGGAATAAGGCAGTTCCCTTAACTGCACTGGCTACTCGAAGCAAGGTGAGGCGACGAAAACGCCCCCTTTCATGTCGACTAGCTAAGTGTAAGACTAAAGGAAATGTATACAATTTTAGCCTGAGACAAAGAGACCTAAGAAGAAGTAGAAGTGGAGATGAATGGGAGAGTCGCGAGACAAGTGACAGACACTTAATTTCATGGGGGGGTTGGCGAAAGAGTGTCTGTGGTTTAGAATCCGAGGTTTCGACCGCTCGTCCTTGTGTTAAGAGTAGAATGAAAATGAAGTCTTAAGAATGGTTAGAAAGTGTAATTTGAAATAAGGGACGCGAAATCTTGATTTATTAGTTTATGCTAAAGACCCCGTTCTGGTGGTCCTTGAAGCAATTTTGATGAATGCAGATCGAAAGGGCACCGTGAGAAGCATGCAGAAGCAACTTGAAACTTGGACATCATCTCAGAATTTGCTTAAAAACAGACTTCCACCTATACAGTTTCTGTGTAAGAAATATGACGTAAAGTTTTTCCCTGTGCATGCTATGAAGACATGTGGTACAGCTGCACTCATTTTTAACCTTGGCATTATATGGAGATGACTGGTCAATTTTACACCCCGGCCGCTTTATCCCCGGGGAAAGAGCCGCTAGTATCCGCTGAATTGTAGGCTCACAGAGATTATAGCCTGTCTTAATTATGAAAAGCGACCAGTTAATGCTGTTTATGAAAATAATCAATATACAATGTGAGAACCATATCAAACGCATAAATACCCTGCGTCAGCAAAATGCGCAGTTTCTTAATATTACAGCAGGTCATCGAAACATAAAGAGAGCAATATGAAGCAGAACAGTTACACTTTTGTATATCTACTAGACTGGATGTAATACAGGATTTGACAAAGGAAACGCCAACTATCTGACCCTACAAGACATATACTTCTTTCTGAAGCCAATATTCAGTCATTTGGCCACGGAATCCTGGTATTTTGTGAATGCCCAAATTCTTTACCGCACCCACAAAAGCCTGCCATTGAAACCTATTCTGAGTCAGATCAATCCACTTAACAAACAAACAAAAAACAAACAAACACAGAACATGTTGATCTCAGTTATCGTGCAATTTTCTTTTGTAGGGAAGAAAAGTACGCGGGAGATAATTGGAGATAATCTCGTGCAGATATTCACTACGAGATTCTTCGTGTACGGGTTCGGTATATGCATGTCTCGGTAGTTTGGTCCATGTGCCGACAGACGGCCGAACTCCCCACATTTCCGTTCTACTAGGCCACGTTTCCAAAAAGATAAAAGGAAGGTAGATACAGAATTGTGTAAACTGTTGAATAGACGTTTCACAGATTAGACAATGCTGCAGTGACACGCAGTGTCCCTCATTCTATGACATACAGGGAATAAGGCATGAAACTCAGGACGGCTTTACATCAAGAGAACTCGAATACTAAGTATCCTAAACGGTCAGTTCTGCTGCCGCCACTTGTTGAATGTCCTCACAAGAAGCAATCAGAAACACTGCAGCAAGCCTCACTTCTTGTTTCATACCCTTCATGAAATTCGAGGGTCATTCCGGCTTGAGTTCTTGTCACGGCGTGATTACACTGACGCACACCATCATACGAGTGGCCAACAGATTCAACATGAATTTCCATACCAGTCTGTTTTCAGGTATTGCCACTTAATCGGATACAAGCATGATGTTCCACATTATGGATTCGATTAGAGTATGTCCACTGCAGGTCCAGAGGGTTTGTAGTATTATCGAAGTTAATTCGATGATTCGCACGACGCCATTCCGTCAGAGAGAGGAATAATGCACATTCAGACTTCTAGAGAAATTACAGTAGTAATTCAGCAATATTTCTTCTGTGTCAAAAAAAAAGTTCACAGCTAATATTGATAACTACTGCCCCATACATAATTCATAAAACTATGGTCATATACACCTTCGGAAAGACAGAAAATGTGTATATACCCACCAATACGTGGTGTTGACTCCTCACGTAAAACGTGCAGGCAGCACGCACTTATTCAATCAAGCAACGAGCACCAGGAATGACGTATACTTAAGGAAATAAAGGTAGATTTCCATATCATTTTAACCTTCCCCACAAGACAGAGAATGAGCGTTTACCTCGCACAGTCTGACTACTGTATCCAACAAGGAATGATGCCCCATTATCCGTACGATTGGCGCTAGCTGGGACCCCTTTTCGGTATGGACATAGTGGTAAACAGACAGATTTCTTTACAAGGCGGTAAAGAAACCGCGGTTCTCCGTTCGTCCAGCACGCAGCTTGACTACACCGACTGAGCCACCCGACTCTTAGGGATTTCTTAACCCTTAAACGGAAACATCCCTCTGTCTGACGGCTACTATTTACATTTTTTGCACTTCAGGCGGGACCTTACTTTGCTCGTAGTTTTAATCAGGCCTGTGGAGTCGGAGTCGGAGTCGGAAGGAATTTTAGGTGGATTCGGAGTCAGTAAAAATGTACCCACTCCGACTCCGACCTCAATCTAAAATCTTAACTAGATACTCCAATTCCAGAGCCCTGATAACTACAGTAACCATTAGGCTTATATTTAAATATAGGGTATAAGTCTCAAAAGTAGCCTGATGATTTACGTGGTGGTGATGAAGTGTCTTATAGGTTTACCATAATTAATACATATTGAGCTTTTATGAAGGAGTCGGATTCGGAGTTTTAAAAATCGAGGAGTCGGAGTCGGAGTCGGAGCTTTTGTGTACCGACTCCACAGCCCTGGTTTTAACTCTGGATTTGATTTAGGTTAAGACCGACCACTAACAACAGAAAGGGCTAGCATTTTATCCTTTGAACCAAACAGTACATTAGGAGATTCCAATGCGTTCCGCAGAAGGGTTTTACTACAAAAAGAAGTTTTTTCATCCATCTCAGATACAGGAACTAGTTTTGACCGATAAATTTTACAGTTCACTCTCCTAGACCTTCGTTACTTACTCATTTTATCTGACAATGGCAGGCAAGATTCTAGATGTGTCAGAGAGGACAATGAGACCTATGAAGTTAGTTCTGCTTGTCTTTGATGACACAAACGGCGAAACTGCCTATGATGATTCCTGTTTACCTGAAGATGATCACTTCTCAAGCTCAGATCACAACAGTAATTCAGAAATTAGTTTAGAAGGTGTCTTTGATAAATTTATCTCAAGAAAATAAGCAAATAGTACTGGAAGCGTCAGATCAGTAGTAAGAATGCAGCACGGAGAACATTCTGTCTCTATGAAGAGAAAATTACAGACACGAAAGAATTATCGATATTATCCTCATATTAAAAATAATTTGTAATGTGTGAACGCCAAATTGTGTGGAATGTTCGAAAAATTGCGAAATTATGTACAAAAATTGTGAGTGATTTACTGTAGTTTGTTCTTGTTCTTTCTGAAAGAATATTTTTCTTAAGTAAATAATAATAAGGGGGCCGGGGCCGCGGTGGCGCAGTTGGTTGAGGCACTGTGCTACAAACCGGCAGGTCGCGGGTTCGATTCCCGATGGTGTCAGTGGAATTTTTCATTGGCATAATCCTGTCGGTCGCACTATGGCCCTGGGGCCGACTCAGCCTCTAACGGAAAAGAGTACCAGGAATATTTCCTGGGGGGTAAACGCGGCCGGTGCGTAGGGCTGACAACCTTACCACCTTCATGTGCCGATTGTCTAGAAATCTGGGAGCCTCAACCTCCTGGAACCCTGTGGGCCTGTCCAGGCCTGTAATGGGACTGCTTTACCTTTTTTTAAATAATAATAATAATAATACATTTCATAAGTACTTACAATAACCAACAAACGCACATAAAACGACTAAAGATCCCACATAGCATATAAAATTCCAAAACGCTTCAACGCCGAGGCGCCATCTTCAGGAAATCCAAAATACAAAAGTTAGCAAGTACCGACAAAACAATCTTGATATTACATTAATCAAATGTTAAAATACTAGCATTATAAAGTTTGTTGACTTCAAAATTGACATGACGATGTAGACAAGAATCCAAGGTTCTGTATAATTATATGCCATGTGTTCATACAAACATCTGGCTACGTCAAGTGCGATCCAAGAGATTCTCGTACATGCGGTGTGTGTCGGTGTGTTTTTTTATCGGACCGTCCGTTGTGTTCCCACGGAAAACTTAATTAAAATGTAACCAACAATAATTGCTTAATGTTTCTTAAAAATTGGTAGACACTTTCGTTGCCTGACCAATCACAAAAGTCAAAAACATTTACGGAAAGTGTCACCCTGGATAGCGAGATAGGTGGCATTCAAAGTCGAAAACGAGAGAAGGCAGATCCAAGGGAAATATAAAACGGGCACAAAGGGAGTTTGAAGGAGACAGTTAATCATGATATTTATACCTCACATTTCATTTATGTGCCAAGTGACCGCGCGGTCTAAGGCGTAGGTCTGCGGCCGAGCGCTTGCTGGGATCGTGGGTTCGAATCCCACCGGGGGCATGGATGTTTGTCTCTTGTACAGTGTTTGTGTGTTGGCACGTAGAGGTCTCTGTGACGGGCCGATCCGTCGTCCAGAGGAGTTCTACCGACTGTGGTGTGTGTCTGAGTGTGATCAAGTGAAAATAAACAACCTCGACACCTACTGTGAGTAGGTAGAAGAGGTAAGGACTACAAACAAATTCCATTTATGTGTACTTGTGAGCGTACATATATTCTTGAAGAAGTTCAGAATTAACAAAAGGTAGTGACAAGTGTCGTCTTCTCCTTACGACGTTGATCTGACAAACTCGGGGTCCTGTACCCCTGATAAGACCCTTAAAAGAACCTTACGCTCACCAAATCACAGCTAGACCGTGCTCCCGATTTCTTCCTTTTTCATCTATAGAAGTTTAAGATGGGAGGTAAGGAAATCTGTCTCGTACGTTGTGGGTGCGATGAAGATCCACCGTGGACGACGACAACCGCGAACTACAAACCCGCGGAAAGCGAGGGATGACTGTAACGAACAAAACGTAAGAGCGGCAAGAAAACGTGAGAACGCACACAAAAGTGACACCACAGTTCAGAATGCATGATATGCAGGTCTGTGGCGGTCATGTTTCAAGTTCTCATGTCTAGTATAGCGCAGAGTGGCAGCGAACGGATTAAACCCGACACGCAGCCTTCAGTTCTCCCACTGAAACTGACACATTGTTGTGGAAGCTGGCGGACAGCTACATGAATCGATTTTTGGGGTGTAATGTGACTCTCTGTCTAAATATAGGTACCTCTGTCTTTGCATTCTCGTATAGTCACAATTTAGTGATATTTAAAACAGTTTAAATGAAACGAAAATTCTTTTCAGCGTGCGATATTAATGACTTCTGAAAGATTCAGTTAGGTTTGTTGAGGTTCATAAAGCCAAACATGTAGATTTGCGTGTCATTCTCATATACACCTCTAATTTGAGCTGATACACGTCACACATGTATGCGTATGTAAGTGGTTCAGTCACAGACATGGCTATACCGATCGTTTCCTCTGTTGCTAAAACGAGAGCAAACAGCAGTTCTCTTCCAGCACGCACGGCAGTACAACTGTTGGCACGGCCCTTCAATATTACTAGGCTATTCAGCACCCGGAAATGCGTTACCTTTTCTAGACAGAAAGTTGTAAGATAAGATTATAATACTCTGAACTAAATGGTGTCAAGAATTCCCTTAATTTAACCGTCTCTAAATTTCTTGGCCAATTCCGATTTCTCACTGTCGTTGCCAAGCACTTAAATTCCGTTATATTTTCGAAGAATTTATTTTCTATTTTGACTGCCTATTATGATTTTTCCTGTATGTACAACAATACGACTTGTAAGAAACGTCATGTGGTCAAATTTAGATGAAATTTAATCCAGGTGTAATGTGAGGGAAATACCTGGGACGTTTGGAAATGTGGTGCTGTTGAAGAATAGAAGAGATCCGTGGGACCGATAGTGTGAAGAACGAAGTATCAGAAAAAGCCAAGGAGGAAAGAAACATCCTACATACAACAAAAAGATGGAAGGCTAACTCTGTGGTCATATATCGCGTAGGAGCTGCATTCTCAAACATGTTATTGAAGGAAAGATAGAAGGAAAGGCAGAAGTGACGAGAATACAAGGAATAAGACGTAAGCAGCTACTCAGTGACCTTAAGGAAACGAGAAGCTGCTTGAAATTGAAGGAGGAAGCACTAGATCGCACTGTCTCGAGAATTCGCTTTGGAAGAGGCTATGGACCTATCACAAGACAGACTACGTGATGACAATGCCAGCGTGTGGCTTTCAATAAAAGAAATTTATTGGCATTACCAACAACCTTTCTATACCCTATAACCATTCACCAGTCATACACGTTTCGACGCTTAATTAATGTCATTATCACTATCTACGTCACCATCGTTAATATGTGACTGGCAATATTGTATTTACATTACGATTTTACCCCCTTTGACACTGTAATTGTTAAATACAATTAATTGCAAAAGTAAATTATAAAACTGACCAGATAATAAAAGTATTTCGAAAGGGTAAATATGAGAATGTGTATACAATAGTGTCCAGCATACGGTAACGTGGCTGCGTTAGACTTGCAAATGTTTACTAGGCGCAGACAGACTGTTGGTAAGTCCAGTGTACCTGAAATACAGCATTTTAGTTTCTAATAATTTTTATGTATTGACTTCTTTCACTGGCAGCCACGAATGCTATGTATTCAGTTTTACAAAGATGTCTTTACATTTCCCTCCCTAAAACTACTTCCCACCACCAAGTTGCTTGTACATCCATACGTTCCTCAAACGGCCTTTTGAAAACATTTCATTGGCTTCGAAAAATTCTACGCAAACTGCGTTGTCCAAACAAATTTCTGCGACAGTAAACACACCAACTACGGGGAACACTAAGGTAAGCAAAATATGTGTATTTTAATCTATGGTTCAGCGTGCACCACTTTGAAGTTCGCAATTAAAAGCACGAGCAATGCAACTAGATACCAATAGTTTATATACCTTAACACGCTACTGTAGCTCCAACACACATTTACGAGAGACTACGCCTTGCTGCTACAAAGCTGCAATGAGCTTGGATCCAGCCGCACTTATCAACACGGTTCGCGGAATTTCATATCGAGTTTGGCTGGCTAATCATATATATATATATATTTGGCCTTGCTTCTGTACTTGCTTTCTTCTCTCCTGTTTCCGCTTCCACAGCCACAACATTCTGTACTGAAAGTCCTACATTTGCATGGCCAGAGCTGCTTATTCTGAGGTTGAAATAATATCTGCTTTCACCTAAGAACAAAGGTACAATACGCATTGCTGGAGAGAGCAAGTGCAAAGTTTGAACGGATACAAATGGTGAACGTAACTGCAGTAATGAATATATTGCAAAACATGTAAGGTGCCTGCATTTTGGTATCAATTTCTGTGTTAGACCATGCATTTATTTCGTAAGTGCCCAGTAATTTCGTTTCATTAAATGCGGCGACTCTCGCAATGAACAAATATCGCTCATTATAAATACACAGGCCGATCCCAGTGGCCGCGCGGTCTAAGGCGTAGGTCTGCGGCCGAGCGCTTGCTGGGATCGTGGGTTCGAATTCCACCGGGGGCATGGATGTTTGTCTCTTGTGAGTGTTTGTGTCGTCAGGCAGACGTCTCTGCGACGGGCCGATCCCTCGTCCAGAGGAGTCCTATCGACTGTGGTGTGTGTCTGAATGTGATCTAGTAAAAATAAACAACCTCGACACCTACTGTGAGTAGGTAGAAGAGCTAAGGACTGCGAACGACGAATAAATCCATAAAATAATCTTTATTATGATTCTTTTATTTGCTCTGCGTCTGTTGCCTTACGTGTTAACCTAGTTTATAATTACACGTTTTACCAAAGTAATATTCCGCATCCACTGTATTTCTACTGCAAGGCCTATATTTTAATTCTTTTAGGTTTCTTTCTTGATCACATTTCTGTCTACTGAGGTTGCAATGTCTATCAACAGACATGTCCTTTTCATTATTATTATTATTATTATTATTATCATTATATTGTTAAAACTAGTGATGACAACTTTCCACTTAATTATCCATTTCTTGCATGTTGTATGTGTGAAAATTTGAGACAAGTAATAAGTTCACATAACAAATATTTCAAAATCCTAACATTTTAATCTGTGCAGCCCCAGGTTTCGTATTCTGCAATTGAGTTCAAATTCCCGTTTCATACCATTAATTTATATTCCCTCACACTTCGGATTTTTAGTACTGCTTCAAGCTGCATGTTTCCGGTTTCGTGATGCAGTCGTCATCTCCTTTCGGCTACAAAATTCCGCTCGAATGCCCCGCACATCCTGCATATTTTTCATATACGATTGATCAGTGTGTTGCTCCATCACTCGTAGCCAGGTTCGTACAATTCGTTTATGGAATAAGGTCAGTCCCTGCTGTAAGAAACTGAAAAGGCAGAATAGAAAATTGACCAAATATCCGTAGTTAGAACCTTATGGTGTAACTGTTTGAAACCAGTGAAATAATTCTTCTGAAAACATATAGAGATGTGTGAAATACTTGTCTGTGAGGTTGCCTTCCAAGCCTTGACCAAATCTAAAAAAAATGGCTCACTATATCATTTCGTATCTCCAACAGACATTGCATCTGTATATTAACCCTTTAAAGAAGAAGCGTACCTGTTTTATATAAGGACTCAGTGCGTACCGCGCTGTAAACACTCTCCACTTCGGTTATAAAAACCAGTCTCTTAATGTTTTATAAGGCAAAAGTTGCTGTTTGTTCTGAGATCCGTACAAAACACATAAACGCAATGTGGGCACCACGTAGAATTTTTTAATGTTAAACCGGGTGGTACGTAAAGTTACCGCTAGGCTTTAAAAGGTTAAAGATCAGTAAGAATATTGCTTAGGCGAAACTCGTTATTTTTACTGAGTCTTATAAAGGACAAACACACAATACGGGTAAACGTCACAAATTCTAATGTTAAACCATTTAGCATATAAAATAACCACTGCGACTTGAAGGTACAGTCAGCGCTTTCCTAATCTTGATTTCAGGATTCCGTCGCGATGTAGATGAGATCTGTGCTCTTCTGGGATATTACGCGGCATCGTGTGGTAATTGTTTACAGACGTTTCGGCACAACGTATCGGTTCCATATTCAAGGAAGGCCGATACGTTGTCCCGAACCGTCGGTAGACAATTACCACATGACACCGCGTAATATCCTAGAACAGCGCACATGTCAACACATTAAATATACAATTATATTCTAACCAACTACATGCACAATGCCAAAGTGTAATTTTATAGTTAAAAATAACGTCTCCAAAATGTTTCGATCTTTCATAGATCATCACCAGGTCGACCACACATCAATCAGCAAGTACAAAATATGAAGTGCAGTAACATTTCTAAAATTATACTAGCATGCTCTAGTAAGTCACGGTATCTTGAAAAGCATAAAGAAATATACCATGTGGAATGTATACGATCCCATATAAAGCAATCAAGTCATCTACTTTATACGGGACTATCTACTTTCCACACTTTATACTTCTAGCTATCCAAGATACCAAGACTTACTAGAGTGAGCTAGTATAATTTTGGCCAATCCCAACGGCCGCGCGGTGTAAGGCGTGGGTCTGAGGCCGCTCGCTTGTTAGGATTGCGGGTTCGAATCCCGCCGGGGGCATGGACGTCTGTCTCTTGTGAATGTTGTGTGTTTTCAGGTAGAGGTCTCTGCGTCGGGCTGATCACTCGTGCAGAGCATTACTACGAAGTGTGGTGTGTCTGGGTGTGATCCTGAAGCCTCGATAATGAGGAGGCCCTGACACACTAGGGGCTGTTGCGTCATGGGAAAAAAGTATGATTTTAGAAATGTTATTGCACTTCACGTTTTATACTTACTGATTGATGTATGGTCTCCCTGATGACGATCTATGAAAGATCGAAACGTGTTGATGTGATTTTTAATTATAAAACTACACACTGACATTGTGCATTTAGTTGGTTATAATAAGACAGTTTATCAATTAATGCATGGAATGAATAATAATAATAATAATAATAATAATAATAATACATTTTACTGTTTGATGCCATCGAACCGCACAGCAAGGCCAGCAGCTGATACCGCACAATACAGTAAGAACTGTCTTAAAAGGAACCTGGACAGAATGGAATTCTATCTATAGCGAAATCCCTTTACACTCCCGGAGATTTATAAATTCAAGTACCTGTATTAAACCTAACCTGCCTGCAAGGTAAACAAATCCAGTCGCTTGGGTTCCGTTGTAGACAGGTTTCAGTGTGTATATTTGACTTAAAGTGTGTAGCAGTAACATATTGAAATGGAGGATAAAGAAATAAAAGTCTGAGGAACGGATTGATCTGGCTGAGGATAGAGACAAATGGCGGACTCTTGTTAAAATGATAATGAACCATCGAGTTCCATAAAAAACGGAGAACTTCTTGACTAGCTGAGGAACTATTAGCTCGTCAACAAGTACATTGTTCCACCGAGTTAGTTAGTTAGTTAGTTAGTTAGTTAGTTAGTTAGTTATAAATGCGACAGTAGTTTCAGAGCACATCTTGTTAATATAGCGGACGCAAATCCTTAAAGAAGCCAGTTTTCCTGTCTTTCAATGCTGCTCATCTCCGGTTCGAGAGGCCACAATCATCGTATAAAAATTTACGATTCAAATTATCGGAATAAACACTGCAGCGTACAGCACAACAGTTGAGGGTTCTGTACGTACCCGCTTTAATGGAAGGCACTATATATGGTAAAAGAATACAGAGCAAAAATCCATAAATGCTGAATACTGCAGGACATAATCCGTCCGATGTATGAGAAAGTATTTTGAAATTCGTATAATGCGCAGGAACTTTACAACTAGAGTCTATTACAGATATGAAGGCAACAAAAGAAATGGCGTTCTGCAATATTCATGTTTGCGAATATCCGTTTTATGGGTCACATGGATGCAGCACGCTACGTGATAAGAGACTAGGAAAACTCGTAATCATTGTGGTTTTGCATACAGGCCTCGGAATGTATCCCATATCCAGCGCCGAGCACAGAGCATGTGTCACCTCCAATACACACAGCACGCAGTACGCCGCATTTCCAGTGCACTGGGAAACACGAATTTTGCATCAATTCCGACAGACCACACAGTATATCGCATCTCCAGTGTTGATAGCAAGAACCATATAGCATCTCTAATGCTGACAGAAAACCGAGCAAGCGACGTAGCCAATGCACACAGAGGACGCTACATGTCCTATCTCCAACGCTGACAGCCCACAGAACAAACCCCAATGCTGATAGCTACAGCAACACCAATGCACGCGCAGCATGGGAAATTCCATTTCAAACGATGACACGACAGACAAGTTGCTAAGCACGTTTAGCGCTACTGCTACCAACCGCGATTCTTTCCTGCGCTATATGGCAAAAATAGATATTGGTCTCTAAGAAACACAGGCTTACGGCGTCAAAACACATATGAAAAGAGAAACCCAAATGGAACATGTACATTTGGAAGTATGAGGGAGTTGGGAGACCTAGAAGTGGATGGAATATTGAAATTAACTTTTAAGATCATGTAAGAATGCACATGGTCCGGGATAGCGTAATCGGTATATCGACTCACTACGGGCCGGACGGCGCAGGGGATTGAAGCCGGGGTGGGGGGGGGGGGTCCCTATCCGTCCACACCTGCCCTGCGGGCCACCCAGGCTCCTGTATAATAAGAACCGGATCTGTTTCCCCGGGGTAAGCGGCCAGGTCGTGGCGCTGACCACCCACTGCCATCCTGCGCCGAGGTTAAAGAAATAGTAAAGCTGTATCTCTACTCCCCCTCTGGGCATTCATTGCCTGTTCTACGAGTGAAATTTGTAAGGATACAGTCTCGATTCGTATCTTTTTCAAAGAGCTTTATGTATACAGTTATTTGCATGGCCTCACACACAGTGATCCTGCTCTCGGCTGAATTCTACATACTCTTTACCATTACCCAAAACACTGCAGTAATTTCTCCTCGTTCTATACATTTTGCGGTTTTTGAGAGCCTTGCTCGGTTGCATGTGTACAAATAATTAAATTCTAGCTTTCCTCGTCTTCTGGCTAATTACCTTGAAGTATACAATACATCTTCTTGAGCTTCCATTTCAACTGTCGACCTTTATTACAATACTAGGCCCTTCTGACTGGAAGTACGTATCACAAATTTGCTCCGTAACGTTAACTACTGAGGTACAGTAATTGTGCTCCGTCAGCTGTGTATTGTAATATGTCTGGAAAAGCAGCCAATATTAGGAACCTGGTGAAGGAAATAGGTATACAGTACTAAACTTATTATTTTTGACGAAAGATTTGGCAAAATAACTTACTCAGAACGAAATGCGAATATTCCAACGCGCCAGAAACTATTAATTTAAGGTGTCTGCTGCACTCCAGATTTAAACATAAAAATTAATTAATGACTGAACGTATTAGATTATGCTGCCGTACAAAAATTCAGTGTAAATGATCTCAGCCATTTGAAAGTAAACAGTGACTGAGCCCCCGTCACCACGGCATGGGGCGTCCTCAGGTTGTGGCTGGAGTAACTACCTCCAATATGGATAGCAACTGCGAATATATTGAATAAGCAGTCGCGGACAGCTGACAAGGGGCGACTCTCCAGCTTGGGTGTTGGGCGGAGTGCTAAAAATTCCTCACCGTAAAAACTTACGATGCTACAAGATATTTCATACGGCCTCGGACTTGGGCTGATCCTTTGGCAGGAAAGGGACAGGTGGTGGGCGCTTGTGAATGCGGTAATGTTTCAAAATTCCTGTAGTTTGTTTTTTCAAATATACGCAGCTACTAAATGTTAACATTCAAGTCTATAAAATCCAAACAAATTAATGTTCTTGTTACAAGTCGACTAACACCACGTGACTAGACAAGACCTAACAATTTTCACAAAAATTACTCAAAATGTACTTCATATTTAATATCACTGTAAGGCAAGGTTGTCAGGCCTATGCACGGGCCACCTTTGCCCCCTAGGAGATAACTCTGGTACCCATTTTTGTTACACACTGAGTCGACCCCAGAACCATAGTGCGGCCGGAAGGATTAAGTCAATAATAAATTCCAATGGCCCCTCGAGAATCTAACCCGCCAATTCTGGCTAGTAGCGCAGTGCCTCAACGAACTGCGCCACCGCGTACCCCACGTTACAGTAAATTACACAGTTTCAGTGCAGTATTTTCCGTACTAATATTTGATATGTTTTATGACTGTAATCAGTATGAGTTTTGGTGTGTCACATGTTGACCTACAAAGCACTGTTTTGTGTGTGTGTGTGTGTGGGGGGGGGGGGGGCGAGGAAGGTCGGAAAAGACGGGAAGCCATTTAACTGTCTAGTGTAACAAAAAGCTCTTCTTTTACAAGTCTCTGTATGCCAAAACAAATTTTTTGTATGTTTTTAGTCTTGTTAAAATAATTACATTTTCAGCACTTGCTTGGAGTTTTTGGCCGCAGTATCGGGCTAGCGAACTGTGGATGACAGGTTGATATGAGGCGACGTCGCGTCAGCAGGAACAAAGCGCAACTGGAAGTCGTAAATACAGAGTGGCAGACCTCGTCGAACTGCCTCACGTCTCTGCATACGTACTGACTTCAGATGTGCGAGCGCCTTTGAAGTACCAGTTGTCCAAAGGACGAGAATGCGCTGTGTTCGCAGTATGAAGTGGGCCTTCCCCGTTAGACCCTCGAACAAACTGCACTTCATAGTTCAGATGTACAGCTGCCACCCACAATCTTACAGATTCATCAGAAAAGCATCCCATGTTTAGCTACTTGCATGTGTAGCGTTAAGAGCAGTCTACATTACTGGATTCCAGACTGTACAGCACGGAGCCCATTGGCTCCGTGAAGGTTTGCAGGGGATCAGGGAATACTGTAGCCAATCTCTCCTTCTTTGGCGCAACAGCCCAACTTGCGCCTAGGCCGCGGCATTGTTGAAGTTTCTACATTGCACGCTCCCACCCACACACACGCACGCGCACGCGCACACGCGCGCGCGCGCACACACACACACACTCGGTAGGACTCCTTTGAACAAGTGACCAGCTGGTTGCTGAGACCGCTACCTACACAACACACAACATACACTAAAGGCGAAAATCCTTGTCCCTAGCGGGATTCGAACCCGCGATTCTAACAATCGAGCGGCTGCAGACCTACGCCTTAGATCGCAATTCCTCCGGGATTGGTCACAAAATATTATTTGGGTGATCAAAACAACGTCGATGATACTGGTGGAGTATATAGCACATCCTAGGGAGAACAAAAATACATACAGGAATTCGGTGGGGAGACCTGAGAGATAGAAACCATTTGGAAAAGATAGGCGTAGATGGGAGCATACGAAAATGGATTCTAAAGAAACAGGATGGGAAGGCGTGGACTGGATTAATCTGGCCCAGAAGAGGGGGCGTGGTGGCCTGTTTTGAATGTGCCAGTGAACCTCCGGGTTCCATAAAATGCGAGGAATTTCTTGACTACCAGAGGAAGTATCAACTTCTCAAGAAAGATTCCGCTCCATGGAGCTGGTTAATTACAGAATATCAGTTCCCCGTCTCCACAGCAGGCTAAACGTACGTACACAGGCATTGTCAGTCTTAACAATCTGGCTGCATTTCAACTGTAACACTATGCCAGAAACGTTGTTGTGCTGCGTTACTTGCCCAAGGGACATACCGACGAGTGTACGCAGCCCTATCTCAGACAGAGTTCAGTGTACTGCGAGTGCATGACAAGCGAAGTGAAGTGGTGTGAAGTGGAGTGAAGTGAAATGGAGTGGAGGACATCTTCAGTTCCCAGATGCCACATCAATGTACGTCAGTAAATGTGCAAGCAGTAAGAGTATTTAAAACAACATAACACAGGCGCATTTTTTCATAAAATAAAATAGAGAGACAGCTCATAATTTGCACAAGCAAAGGGCACTTCAAGGTAAATAACACGTATGTACGTGCGGTAATTTGTAACAAGACTGTTCATCAGAACACACAGAGTAGTTTCTTAGATTATCTTGGATCAAGTAACCTTGCTGTCTGTAGCAGTAATAAATTTGTTTAACTATAAATGAGACTTACATAGCTTATTATACAATTCTGCCATGATTCAAATAACACAGTTTCTATAACAATAATTTCATTCAACGACGATGTCATAAGCTCAAAGTACGTGTGTGTAGTATGGAAACATAGAATGATTCGTAATTATGGAATTGGACGATATGTCGATGGAAGTGGTCGTGGCCGACCTAATGCTCTGTCTCGGAAGTGATTGGCGGGATTGCGGAAAAAATACAAAGAATATAAAGGTTATGATCTGTCGTTGTTGTTGCGCAGGTCCACTAATCGACTTCAAGTAAGTACCAAAAAGAATGTAACTATGTAAGTGAGCTTACAAAACCATACGCCACTACAGGACTAACAAATACAGAATTTTTTGCTTACAAAACGGAAAAGTCAATAATTATTTGTTTCTGAAACAAACAAGTCTGCTAATCAATTCCGAAACTCCGTCTGATTAATTCCACTTATATTCTCAATCTGAAAAAGAAAAAGTGAATCCAGTGTCCTTCTGCTACGAAACTTCAAAACTATGTAATTACGTTAAAATCAGGGTTCTGCAGCAAAACTTGAATATTTCTTTCTTTTACCTTACGGACAGCGTTCGAGTAGACTTGGTGATTCTTCCGTAAAGAGTGTTGCTGACGTTTTCACTCTTCTGGGATGTTGCACGGTGTAAGTTGCTATTTGGTTACCCACGTTTGGCCACACCATATTAGCGCCACATTCAAGCTATACGCTGTATCGAAACGTCGGTAAAAAAAACTGTCAACCATCGCCTCATAACATCAAAGAGGAGCGAAGATCTCAACTGCATCGCAGAGGAAGCCTGAAATCTCACAGCGTGGGCTCCCTGCACTGACTGCAACAACATTTATGCCTTCTGTATTACCACTGGTTCCTTCTCTCGATCGTTGCCTGCAAGTTTCTCCCACGCTATATTACGTCGCATAACAAAACTCTAATTTTATTGTCACCGCCGCGACAGCCTAATCGGACAAAGTGTGTAACGTGTGTGATTTTTCGTAGAGTGCCTAAGTATTTTACGTAATGTAAGACTTTATACAGAGATTGTAAAATACGAGCTAAAGAAATATTCAGATCTGAAATATTCGAAATACCAATCTACATTAACCCTTTAAAGACGAAGCGTATCTCTTTTATATAAGGACTCAGTGCGTACCGCGCTGTAAACACTCTCCACTTCGGTTATAAAAACCAGTCTGTTAATGTTTTATAAGGCAAAAGTTGCTGTTTGTTCTGAGATCCGTACAAAACACATAAACGCAATGTGGGCACCACGTAGAATTTTTTAATGTTAAACCTGGTCGTATGTAAAGTTACCGCTAGGCTTTAAAAGGTTAACCAAGCCTAATCTAATCTAATCTAAACCATGTGAAATTAACATAACTAATCTAACATAAGCAATATTTTTTGAACTAATATTACTGATTTCTTTTCACTATGAAATTATAATTCAAGACCGTTTGGCCCGATTTTATAATAACCTCATATCGCTACACTTCATCTACATGTGTATCAAATGATTCACCCTTATGAAAAATTGTATCACGTTTACATAAACCCCGCTTTCTATTTTTATTACGTGTTTGTTTTCATCGTACGTAAAGGCATTCCCTAAATCAGTGTAGGCATCCTACAGAATACCTAACGAATTATAAAAGAAAATTAGAGCCATGACTTTTCACATTTCGCCTCAAACTGCCAGACACTATTCAGTGCCTGCAAATTGCATATGATTCCTGGATTTCACAAGTTGCCTGTAGCATACATTCAAATTGATACAGCGTCTTTAAATAGCCCAAGAAAGTAGGCTATTCACGTTTACGTTCACAGAGCTGCTCTTGACATTCCATAGCTCTCTCCCTTCCCCCCTCTGTATCGTACTATATCGGTCTGTGTCTAGTGTTACAGAGTGATTGTCGTAATGAACAAAGGTGTGCTAGTCATACGCTTTGTCCCGCACACATTGCGATATCTGTCAGATTGCGAGAGAAGCCAAAGAATTTGGCTGCTGCTGCTACTGCTGCTGCGGTAGAGTTCCACAGTAACACAATTTAATTAAGGCCGTGCTCGGTATGTACAGTACATGCAAGGTAGGAAGGAGCGTGCTGTGGTGCAGACGATAGAAATTGTGAACAGTTATAGGAGCACCACCTGACTGCAGTGTCTGAGATCCAACCGATGTAGTTAATGAATGAATCACAACGCAACATGCCGAGCATAAACATAAAGAAAATTTTATTATGATTATTAATTATTATATTTGTCCTAATGCTGATTTTGTAATTGGCCATTAGACTGTTGTGTCAGCACGTAAACAAACAAGAACTGAACTGAACTGAACTGAACTGAACTGAACTGAACTGAAACTTTACATCACATTACAAGGTATCCTGTTCCTTGTTCACGGTAGCAATTTGTCCGTATAGCTCACTATGTAATACATTCATGGGAAAAACATTTGCAATTATATTAAGTATTACCTTAGTATCTCTTACAGAACACGTGTTCTGTTCTAAGAATGGTCGGCATCTGCAATTACTACCGCATCTTCACCACCGACAACACTGAGAATACTGTACAGTCCGTTACATATGCAAGGAAGTCTCGTAATTAATTTAATTAATTATAACACTAAGGTGACGGCTAAACGCAATCATCAGGAGGACACAAGGATGAGACTGCAGTACACCATAACACACTGCAATGCACCTTAACAGACGGCAGTACAACGTAACAGGCAGCAAAACACCATAAGACAGCAATATATGCCAACACATTGTGCTATATTATAACAGACTGCAATACACCACAATAGACTGCAATATATCTTAACAGACTGCAATACACCACAATAGACTGCAATATATCTTAACAGACTGCAGTACACCATTAAGGACCGAAGTACAACATAACAAACAGAAAAACACCATAAGACTGCAATACATCCCAACAGGCTGCAGTACACCATAACAGACCGCAGCACAACATAACAGACAGCAGTACACCATACGACTGCAATACATCCCAACAGGCTGCACTGTATTACAACAGACCGCAATACGCGACAGTAGACTGCAATATACCTTAACAGACTGCAATACATATCACAGACGGCAGCACACCACAACAGATTGTAATACCCCATAAGAGACTGCAATAAATCCTGACTTCATTACACCATAACTGACTCAAATATACCACAACGGAATGAAACACGCCACAATAGACTGCACTACACCATAACACGCTGAAAATATGACACTGGAATACAATACACCATAACTGCAATACAGCATAATCAATCACTTATTATTACTTAATACACTGATGACAGAGAGGACGATTTAGCACTGACTGCAGAGACAGAAACCGTATTATTTGTTTCAGTTGGAAGATACGTAGGATGAGAGACTACGTTGAAGATCTAGAAGTGATGACACGACCAAGGGACTTTCGTCTTCTCCGAAACGTCCAGACCGGCTGTGAGGCCGACCCAACCCTCTACGCAATCAGTGCCGCGGCGTCTTCCCTGGGCTAAAGCGGCCGTGACGTGAAGTTGACCAATAAGTGCAAGGTTTAAGAATGAGTGGAGTTATAACTCTAGTCCCCGCACACGCGTTCGTGACGTGGACAGGGACTTTACCTGTTTTGCATGTAGTAGGGACGGTACTATAAAACCAGTTTTATTGCAACAGCGTCTGAAGATGTGGACTGAATTCCTGAGAACACGGTAATAAACTGCTGAGTACTCCAGACGTCCGGAAATTTGTTTTGTAGCTAAAAAATAGTAACTTTCTCAAGAATGAATATGCCCCACTACTGTGTTTAATTAGATGAAGTTCACCGTTTCAAATATCAGAGTGACATGTGCGATTTGCTGCTGAGCACTTACCCTGAGCTTGTTGCTGATTATTGCTGTAACTGGCGTATCCTTTTCCAAGAATTAAAGTGCCCGTTGACACGTCAGTCAGAGGGTGATGTTCCCAGGCACTGCTTTGGACATTTCACCGATCGCACTTCAGGATAACAGAACTGACACTGGCCACTGTACTCTGATGCTTCCCACGTATCTTCCCATTCCTCAACTTCTTATTCTCCCTATACTCATCCCATCTCCTTCTTTACCACCCACTTCCACCCTCCAATTCAAGCTGCTAGCAAATGGAATGGATTTCAAGCCGTAAGTTCACCACCACAACCACTTGGGACGGTGTCTCCCTTATTCAAGCTCCATCTTTCACCCACGACAAAGCCACCCTTTACTAGAAGTGGGAAAGCTTCGCCTACTCTAATGACATTAGCAAGTAACAGGCAGCGGCAAATTGTACTAGGCTGTCCAATATTTCAGTTGACAACTTACACTCATCATGCAGCGAAACTTGCCACAACTTTAATAGAACGTTAATCTATAGTTCTTACACTCGACCTTTGCTAATAACCAGGGCGTATCAAAATATCAGCATGGAGATTCAATTATAATCTCCATTAATTGGATCTCTATCACGCAGCGAACTGAACATTAAGTCGGCAGTGATGTACTATTGGATGTTGGGTTTGCTTAGCGGTCCCTAATGACATGCAGGGAAAACCTATTACGTAAGCGCGACAGGATTATTCATAACAGGGGTGAATTAAATTGCAAGGCTTTAAGTACTGGATACTTCAACAGCCGATATTAGATCCGGGGCTGAATCTAATATCATAAACCCCAGCTTTAAGACGAAGCTACAATGTCGTACCCAAAGGCCTTCTTTACTTTGCCTATTTTGGTCTACTAAATAACAAACAGGCCTACTTTGTAATTCAATAAACCCAAAATTTATAAGTGTACTGCATCGCAGGTGCACGTAGATGGAACATAGGTATATCAGAGGAACAGACGGGGAGGATGCAGATTCATATGGCTCAGGATACGTGGCTGGGTGGGTCAAAAATTTTTCTTTCGTAGTTTAGGTCAAATCCAAATGCATCGATCTTAGGCTAGCCACTAAACCTACTGAGCTATCCCGTTCGTCTTACAAATTACATAAGAAAGAGTAACTTTGTGTCGTCTTATATGAAAATATAGCACAATTAAGCCTAGAAAACATTTCTCACAGAAAATATGCGCATATGTTACAATAAACGAAGAAAAAAAACAATGAAATTTCAAATACAAGTCATAATTTTGACAGACAGCCGACGTTTCTGTCAGAGAAATTGATATGGAGCTGACAGAAACGAAGCACTGTGGAATGAAATGTAATATTCCATTCATGTATCGCCATCAGTATGTGGAAACAACAATTTCACCTCCCTATAAAATACGGTTTGAAAAGAGAACAGAATGACTAGAGAAATATATATTTGTTTAATTCCCTATCAAGGGAACACATTGCGGACGGTTCTGTTCAGTTGAAAGGCATATTAATGTACTAATATCACTTTCATGTATTGGCCAACCCACCACGTGAAACTGATGATTTTAACTTTTTTCAATAGTTTTAAGCTTTTACACTGAGAAGCAACGTGAATTATGTAATAATAAATGGACTGAGGCGTCAGTGTACTTACACATAATTAATATGCAATTGTAATGTACTTCTTTGTAATGGTATGGTCTGAAGACGACCAGATCTTGGTCGAAACATGTTTCCCTGTAGCTTTACCTGAGAGCAATACAAACTTTTTTTTATATTTTGTATACCGTGCATATTATCAAAAGTTCAAATTAAACCAACAAACGCATAAACTTATTTGTAAGCATATATTATCACCCCTACATATGCTTCGGTAACCAAGTTATCATATTAAGGGGCGTACCTCACAAGTCAGTGCTTGTGATTTTTGAGGTACACGCCCTGAAGATGGTAACTTGGTTACCGAAACATATGTAGGGGTGATAATATATACTTACAAACAAGTCTGCGCGTTTGTTGGTTTAATTTGAACAAAGAATTGAATACGCTTAACCCTTTAATAGGCAGCGGTATTCATATATGCCGCATGGTACAGAGAAAAAAGGAATCGGATATTTTGTCTGCAGCCTTTCACTTGCGCTTCACTATGAACAACCACAAGTGTTCTAAACATTAATTTCATAACTGACATGTTCTTTTCATTTCTGCAAGATAGTAAACTTTTGTACACCGTTCGGATAAGCCTCGTATGTACACAAAATAGCGGAATATCAAAAGAATTTACTCCAACAACTGGAAAGGATGCCTCAATGCACATTTTCGAATCCATTTTACCAGAACACACAAAAAGGCAGGGGAAGAACAGGTACAGAACGCAAAAGATTGAGGGCCAGTTCTGTGTTAAACCTTATAACTTTCAGAGTCTGGTAGGAGTAATGTTTGTAGATGATAATAACGACGACGACGACGACGACGACGACGACGACGACGACGACTACTGATGATAATAATGATGATGACGACGACGACTATTGATGATAATAATGACGACGACGACGACGACGACGACTATTGATGATAATGATGACGACGACGACGACTATTGATGATAATAATGATGATGACGACGACGACTACTGATGATAATAATGATGATGACGACGACGACGACTACTGATGATAGTAATGATGACGACGACGACTACGGCGACGACGATGCTGACCATGACGATAACCTGGGAAACTAAATTCAGTGCAATCTGACGTTCTCATAGCGGTGCTCATGATGGTAACAGCCTTCAGCCCTCAGCCTTCAGGGATATGACGTTACGTACACTGTCATACTGATAGTTTTAGTTAATGTACCCTGAAGATGGAGGCAGCAGGTTAGTCTGAAATTTTGGTAGATTTTTACAAGATTACACGGCGTCACATACCAGAACTATCAGAAGATTATATTTAGAAAGACGGCACTTACCAAGTCCTTTCACAGAAACAGTCTGGAACTCGACATACGAACAGTGTAATATTCCGACAGGAGGCAAAGAAAGGGCAGAGAAAACAGAGAATGGGCTTTCGAGATAAATGTTGCCACCTGTACTGCGCTGTACCACGCAGACTTCTACACGCTTAATGCCTACACAGAGGATTTCTATTTGCTTTAACTGTTATACACACAATTAGTTAAGCTGACTTCAAGCTACCCGGCTTGGGCTTCCACTGCAGCTACATTCAAGAGATGTGAATTAAATTTTAACGTGAGGATGAATGCAACTGCTGTTCCTGCTGTTATCTTTAAAGTTAAAAGAGGAAACAGTGAGAAAAAAAGCAAAGGGAAGGCAATAAAAATCCACGTTTATAAACACGACCAACGCAATTTGGTGAGTAGCTGTGTTTAGGGTTCTGATAACAAAGAGTCAACACAGATGAATTTGAAAGCCTCTAAAACCAGGCTTTAAGCCTTTAAAGCTGAGTGGTTACTATTTCTGATGCCAGGCTTTACATGAAAACTCTGATTCTTCCCACACAGTGATTATTACAACCAACATCGTTTGTTTCGTTATATAACACTAACTGATTGGTCTTTCCTAAGGAAACATTGTGTTCTATGTGAGGTAGGAACTAATCTTGAAATGAAAAAGCAGATTAATTTCGGTCTTTAAAACGTTAAAGCGCACGGCCGAAAAAAATACACGCGTTGCTTCTACGATAACCTGCGATGGCCTAAAGAAAGACCATACGTAGCTACACGCAATGACGAAATCTGAAGATTCAACGCGACAGCCTGTGTTGCAGTACTGACATCTACCCATAGCATGTTGTTGTTGTTGTTGTTGTTGTTGTTGTTGTTGTTGTCGTCGTCGTCGTCGTCGTCGTCGTCGTCGTCGTCGTCGTCGTTGTTGTTATTGTTGGCATAGGGCTACGAACTTCTGCTGAATGTGTTCCAGCTTGGCGTCAGCCGACGTTGCAAACTTCCATACAGTTAAGGCATACTCAAGTTTAGGTCTAAAGTTAAATACAATATTAATCAGCTATCAAGGGTAGAAATGGAATAGGTTGTAGTTCGTATTAAGCCCAGCATCCTTACGGATTGGGAAAAATGTAATAATAATAATAATAATAATGTATGCAATAACGTAAACTAATTTTTATTGCTTACATTCTTCTTAAGGCTTCAGTGCAGAAGAACAATCACATGAACAGAAACGCAGAACAATGCCCCCACGAGCAATCCCCCTTAAAGCCTCGAAGTGAAAAAGACGTCACGCCTGTACATTAAAAAAGTACATAAATACTTAATCTAGGCACTTACATTAGTTCTAACATCTTATATCAGAGACGTGAGGAGTTTAAACGCCAAGGATTCGCACAATCACCACGTCGGTACACAAACATAACGGGCCTGACAGAGTTCCGCCATGGAACCGCACCCTCAGTTAATTCAACCCACAACACCACAAATATTTACTTAACGATCCATTTAACACTCCCTCGCTGTCTTGCTCTCAGTCACCCACATGGCCCCTTCCTGTTGACTATCCCAACCAAAGTCAAGTGCCTGCCTCTTCATTTCTCCTAGCCCCGCTGCTTTTGAAGGTAATTCCAGTCGCCTAAACTACCTTAACATGGTGAGCCATTAAGTCAGTTGTCCTGCACCAGCACCTGCATGTCTCCCATGCAAGGTTCAGGTTTTCACAGCAGTGACCGTTAAGAATGTAGTCTTCCGGAACGTGATTCCGTATAAAAGTCATGTACGTGAATACAAATATTTGGGTAATGCCTCCACGCTCAGGACTGATGATGTAAGCTCATGTTCCAACCTCACTTTGGTACCCACCCATCAGGCTGCAGGCTATTACTAATACAACGCAGAATGCCTCAAGATGCTTTGTCTCGTGGATCTTTAAATGTTTTTCTTGGCATTGCACTTTGAGACACACGCAACTCTGCTCTTCCCTCAGAGTATGAAAAACCTTTGGTAGTGTTCGATAGAAATTAACTTCAGTAACTGAGGGCAAGGCTAATGTGCTGTACGCAATGCAAAGTCACATTCTTCATAGTAATTAAATGAATTATCCATTTTCCGCAATTTACGACGGTGGTAAGTAAGATTACGCATGTAGCGGAAACACGGACTGCATGGCAGTTAACATAAAGGCATTCAAATGGACAAGACAGTGTCTGAATACGTTTTACTTTCTCGTACGTTTACAAAGTTTGATTGGCTAAGTGAACTCCGGGGCAATCTAGCAGTGCAAATGGGAATATCTCACATGTAAACAGAGTTTTCGTGAATTTACATGTGTAAAAATCCTGGCCACGTATTTGTAAAACAAGTCACGAATCACTGATTTCAAAGCCTCTCACTTCACGAGCTGTTGACAAGTTGAAACATTCAAAACAAACAAACACGAAAAGCATGTCTAAGAAAGTTTACATTAACAGATATAGAAAGGTGAAAAGCCGCCCTTAGAAACCTATGTGCACAGATCAGCGACAAACGACATAGCATAGGAAGCACACTTCGTGACTAAGGCTTGTAGATGCAGCTGGCAGGAGAGATTTTCGGGTATTTTTAATATGTTTGTGACTATAAGACCCATACTGAGACGGGAGGGATGACAGTGAAGCAGCGGACAATAACGTCCAGACATTCCAACTCTTCTTCCACAGTTCACCAGAAACCTCACTTGAATTTTCCAATTCTGAGGTAAGTCTTTCTCTGCTGTTTGTGGAAATACGATAGACAGCCACAAAAGCTTGACCACAGAGAATGTTCAGCTTACAGTACAAAGACCCTGATTTCAGTAACATCGCGCATAAAAAGGTGCCAATTACCATGCAGTAAATAAAATAAACAGCCAAATGTGTCCATGTGCTTAATTACACACCACGACATTCAGACACCTTGAGTGGAAGTACTGCCCCCAGCTTTCCGCACCTAAACAGCATGTCTCGTGAGTCGTCAAATTGACACCCCGGTCACTTCACCAAGGGGAAACAGCACAATTCATTCACTTAACAGGGGGCTGCGTGGCCCCATAGCTGGTCTTGACATGTGGCAGAAAACTTCTCTACCCCTTTAGAAAAACAAATTCCTTCGTCATCGAACTGTCATCCCAGTTAAGATGGATGAATGTTTATCTAGCTGAGTTGCACATACACTCCTTTAGATGTGCTTGTTAACACCAAGTTTTACCACTATACATCCACTAATGATTACAGATTATCTATGCTTTTTATTACGTTTACATAGGTTCTAGTCTCATCCAGGTTATTTATTGTCTAACGATCATACGTACTATCTAGTTCTCCTCCCCCCCCCCCCAACCACAGTACTGCACAGGATCAATTCTGTAGAATTCTCACATTGACCATCAACAGTCGAGTGGACACAATTATGACAATCACAGAGACGTCGGGCCTCCTAATTAAAATAACTACTATCAAACAAAGAGGCACGCGGTGGCGCAGTTGGTTGAGGCACTGTGCTACAAACCGAAAGGTCGCGGGTTCGATTCCCGATTGTGTCATTGGAATCCTTTCGGCAGCACTATGGCCCTGCGGCCAACTCAGCCTCTAACAGAAATGAGTACCAGGAATATTTCCTGGGGGGTAAAGGCGGCCGGTGCGTAGGGCTGGCAACCTTACCACCTTCCTGTGCCGATTGTCTAGAAATCTGGGAGCCTTAACCTCCTGGAACCCTAAGGGCCTGTCCAGGCCTGTACAGGGATTGCTTTATCTTTACTATCAAAGAATAGGCCTACATATTTTTAATTACGAAAGCTAGCAACATCGTTACAACATTGTTATTGAAAATACAGCACAAAGCTCGGACAGTAATTGACTTACATGGCAATGAGCGGGAATTAGCAAAACCTGCAACAGTGGGTCTGTGAAAGCCGGACTTAGACATATAAGCAAAACGGGCCGGAATCTAAATAAAATCGTTTCAATTAATTTATTCTTCAAATCTCTTTCAATCATAAGGTCCCACTGTGCAATCCGCAAAACGGCTGTCCTGTCTGATGCTTCCCGTTTACGATGGATAACTCCGGGGTCCACCTCCTTCATATTCCTAATTTCATCATTAAAATTCATAAGCCTCATAACAAAAGACTGTGAAGTACAATCACATAAAAATTTTGTGAAAGGTTATTTTAACGCTGATACAGAACAGGTTCAACTGCACAAACCATCGCTCTGCATTTCTTGTTCAGTCTGTGGAAGCCATTTGCGCCGCCGGCCACATCCGGACTGCACGGTAAGACACGTACACACCGGTACCCTTTCTCCAAATGATCGTACGAATCTGGATAGGAATGGCCTGTGGAAGCCAAGGCACTCCCTTGCCACTACAATGTTGCTGACGTAGCGAGAGAGTTTTGTTTACATAGCACCTTGGTGAGTTGGCAGTTTGCACCCACATACTGTTTCCGCCAGATACGACGGTGTATACAGAATACAGTGCTCTCACTTCGCCAGTACTGACAGTCTACAGTATCAGCTCGAAATGCGTTAAGTCTTGTGGTAATACTATGGCTATATTTCTGATTCGCCATCACCATATGCGTCCAAATTAAACAAACAAAACAGGCAATGTACTATAAGGTAACACTGACGCGAGTTCGAGTAACCATTGTTGACGTGGGAACGTAGTATTACACATTGTGTGTGTGTGTATGTGTACTGTTAGTTATCCAGCATACAAATCCCATGCGCCCTATTATATTGCCATTTGTGGCCTGTCTGGCTATACCATATTTTTCGACATTATCTCATAAACGGCACGATTTTCGGAAAAAAGTTTTTGAACATAACATGTGTTTTGATTTTCTCTACAACTTTTGTCTTAAACATTTCTCATTCTAAGAAGAATTCAGCGAGACACTATCATAAACGTATATGGGTTTTCACGTAACGTATCAGTCATTCCTTTCAGATTTAAATGAAACTTGAATTTTCTCGACTTGTGTGGAAATAAGATTAATAATTCAAATACGCGTCTTCCACATACGAAATGCTTCCAGGCGCATTCCAATTTCAAGTCGCTCAGAACGCGACTGGCTCAGTATACTGCGTTCCTTTACCGGCAGGAACCTTGCTTTATAGCTTACTGCTTACAGAAAGCCTAGTTTTGTCAGCACCGCAAATGTTAGCCGGTTTGTCAGTACATTTAAGTCACGGCACGTCAAAATATTCTGTCATGTCAGCCTTGTTAAGTCCTTTGTAACGGAGAAGCCATAAAATTTCTGGTTTTCGCAAAAAAAATCCCGGCGTCGTTCTTTAAAACCAATCAAAATATATGGGTATTGCAGGACAAAATTTTCCACTGAAAAGCGATGAACAGCTCTCCTAACATCAGCGAAACAAGAGGAAATCCACATTTAGATATTCTCATAATTTTATCAAGAAGTGTGTTGCTTGTTGACAAAAATTATTCGAATATTTACTAAATTTAACGCTCCGAGATATTTCTGAAGGATTAAAAGTGTAACTAGAACGTCACAGCCGGTCGACAAAATTGAATATTTTCTCTTGGGGAGCCCGTACAGCATTTTACATTGCATCGTCAGTCCATTTTGACGTCATATTCCTTTGATACTCTCCAATTCTACTACAGGACACATATTCTACGTATATATTACAAGCATATTTTGACAAAAATGATGATTCCATTTACTACCCACAGTTAACAAATCCTGCACGGTAGCTTCTTTACTTCATTCAGCGTGTTAACTGTACTGAATGGTGACATAATTTTAAACCTAACAATGTAAGTTATTTAAAGTGTGACGTTTATGTTTGTAGTTAAGTACTTGGAGGTTTCAAATAAGCACACTACTACTTTCAGTGAGTGTGGTGATTCGACTACGGACTTGATGCCCAGGGCTTCGATTACCGGCAGGAGAAAAAATAATTTTCTGTTCTCCAAAGACGTCCAGGCCGGTTCTGGTACCCATCCAGCCTCCTATTTACTGGGTACTGCACTTCTCTCCCCGGGAGTAAGGTGGTGGGTTCGTGCAGTGGATCACTCCCATCTAGCGCCAAGCTACACCTCTACTCTTCCTGTACTCTTCAAGATTTGGGCAGGGACAACTTTACATTTTTCCTTTATACTATAACGTAAAGATAAGGTATTGCGCGTGTTTACAAGGGTGCCTACTACTTAGCATGCCGTAGAAGTTCTGTGTCTGCGGCTAACATGCAAGCCTTGAAATGCACGCTTCTATTATAAAATTACGCAGGACACATCGCCATTACTGCGCTACAAGCCGGAAAGGCGCGTGTTCGTTTTCCGATTACGTTATTGGAATTTTTCATTGGCTCAATCCTTCCGGCCGCACTATGGCCCTGGGGTCGACTCAGCCTCTAACAGAAATGAGTGCCAGGAAATATTTCCTGCGGGGCAAAGGCGATCGGTGTATAGGGCTGACAAACTTACCACTTTCGTGTGCCGACTGTCTTGAAAGGTGGGAGCCTCAACCTCCTGGAACCCTCAAGGCCTGCCCAGGCCTGTCATGGAATTGCTTTACCATTACCTTTTTACACTTCGCCATTATCACTGGGGGCAGCACCAACGAAATACTTTGACTGACATCCTCAAATGTTTTGGTGGAGTGACCCTTTACACCCCCTGTCACGATTCGTACAACACTACTAGCTCCACGCATTCTTAGCTTCGGTACTAATGGATGTGAATGCTCAGCTACAAGCCACAGCCGATTTACGCACAAGGCAAGATTCGTCAGTACCTACTTCGCATGGGGCTGGATAAGCCCCAAAACCGTTCTGGAATGTGTGATTAAAATAAAAATCTCTTACCTCTGTCGGAAGCCGAAAACATATTCCTTGTTCATAAATTTAATGTGTTCCATGTCCGTGCACTAGATTATACAAAAACACTAATCACCAACAAAATGCACAAAGTGAGTTTTATCGTCAATTGTAACACACTCCTAAATGTTTCGACTCTGTTGGGCCACCTTCAGGGAGAACATTTTGTTATCGTTACACTAAGGTTGCACTTTATAGTTGAGTGAGAATGTGCTGTTGACTGTGTACTGCGTTGTTTTTGGAGGCGTAAACTGTCTGCGGTCCCGGCTCGCACCGTGACCGCAGAGTGTTCACGCCTCCAGTACACAGTACACAGTCAACAGCACATTCTCACTCAACTATAAAATGCAACCTTAGTGTAACGATAACAAAAAAGTTCTCCCTGAAGACGGTCCAGCAGGGTCGAAACATGTAGGAGTGTGTTACAACTGATGATAAAACTCTCTTTGTGCATTTTGTTGGTGATTAGTATTTTTGTACATTCCTTGTTCGTCCAGCGCACAGACAACTTTTTAACCGACAGAAATATGCCGGCTCCACTTAAGGTTTTAGTTTAATTAATTTCATAATGTTCTCCCATTTTTATTTTCATATCCCAAACGCTGTAATCAAAATAACTCCATGGAGCAGAGTCCTCCTTGAAAAGCTAACAGTTCCTCAGCTAGTCAAGAAATTTCCCGCATTTTGTGAAACCCGAAGGTTCATTACCGCATTTACAAAAGCCCGCCACCTGTCCCTATCCTGAGCCCAATGAATCCGTTCAGTAATCAAATTATAATTTAAGTGTTAAATACTGCATCCAGTTTGAGGAGGAACTAATAGCCCTGATCACGTTTCCTTAAATTTATTCCATCGAACTTAGAGCAGAGTCAATTCGGAGAATCAATCGCAAGGCTTTGTAGCTTCTGTTTTATGAACTGATCGAATGAGACACGAAGTGGGGGTAATGAACAGCGGTGTAGTGTTCGTAATGTATCTTGAGATTGACTTACAACATTCATTTCAACAGAGTGAGAGGGCCCAATTAGAACACAAGCTTTCAGTATAAGACTATGCTGGAACCTTGCAGCTGCAAGAAAGGCACAACAGCGGCACCGTCCGTGTGGAACTAACCAATCCATCACGGAAGACACGGTATACCCTTTATTACTTATGTTAGGTTTAATTAAACAGCGTAATCGATTGCGAAGGCTGAAACAAAGAAGAAAAATTGGAAAAGAATTGCAGGGAAAGATAAGTAACACAATCCATGGAGCAGCCTCCTTCTTTAGAACGTATTCGTTCGACTAGTCAAGAGAGCACACGCCTTTTATGGAATCCGAAATGTTCACTATCGTGTTCACAAAATCCCAACAACTGTCCCTACCCCGAGTCAGAATAATCTAGTCCACGCTTTCCGGTTGCATGTCTGAAGTCCACTTTAATATTATCTTCCCACGTAAGACAAAGTCTTCAAATTTGGTGTCTTTCCTTCAGGCTTCCCTACCAAAAGCCCGTATGCAATTTTCTTCTTCGGCAGAAATGTTGTATGTCCTGCCATGTCTCGTTCTCCTTTATTTTAACACCTTAAAAACTTTTTTTTTAGAGAAAAAATTCAGTCCTCCTGTTATGTGCTCCCCTTAGATACAGATGTCTTCGTTACCACCATATTGGCGAATATTCTTAACCTTTTAAAGCCTAGCGGTAACTTTACATGCGACCAGGTTTAACATTAAAAAATTGTACGTGGTGCCCACATTGCGTTTATGTGTTTTGTACGGATCTCAGAACAAACAGCAACGTTTGCCTTATAAAACATTAAGAGATTGGTTTTTATAACCGAAGTGGAGAGTGTTTACAGCGCGGTACGAACTGAATCCTTGTATAAAGCAGATCAGCTTCGTCTTTAAAGGGTTAAATAGTTAAAGAGGCAGTGTAGAAAAATGAACAAATAACCCCTCTCCTTAATTAAACACCACGCCATTAAGATATTTGGGGGAAGTGTAGGTACATAGCATCACATTCATAACTTCTGTAATAAATGGGAAGAGTGTCAGGGTCACGCCAAGGCCGCTTTACGCCCACCTTCAACATACACTTCAGCGGGCGCTGGATGGGACCCAGAACCTGTCTAGACGCTTGCGACAGAAGAATTTTCTATTCTGCCGGTGATCGATCACCAATTCTTCAGTCGCCCAACCCGTTGTCTAGACACTATATAAGCAAGAAAGACTTCATTCTCAACCTCTTTTTCCTTCTTTTCTTCTTTTCCTCCTCATTCTCCTTATACTTTACTTTCGCTCTTTTTCCTTTTTTTTTTTTTAATTGAAGAAATACGAAGAGCAATGTAAGAATGAGCAAGAAGATGGAAGATAGAGAGGAAACCACAGACTCGAATGGCTGAATGATTAGTCATTTCTGTGTGACATTTCAGGTTCTCACGGCAGTGACTATGAAGATTGCTGTCTTCTGCGGAACGACACTTTAGATAGACGGGAAGCAACGTTCTGGAGAAACCCGCGACCTCCAGCTTCAGGGTAGAAAAGTAAAAAAGTTATCTGAAAATGAAAGGGGAGAAGAAAACCTCAGCCTTGTTAAAGACACTATCACGAAATATGTTGCAGGGACGCAAAAAACTACGAACACTCTTTTATGTTAGCCAGTGCCCAGGCCAAGATTTAAACCCAGGACGTCTCGAAAACGAAGCAAGAATGCTACTCAACTGAACAGTTTTCCCAACGTTAACCTTCTAAAAACACACGGCCCTACTGTTAATTAAATAAGTAGAATTCACCATCAGATACAACCCACATCTTGTTTGTTTTCTTATTTCAGTCATTTCTTTTGGCCCGATATTATTTTACCTACAGGTTCATTACTGAGGGCTTCATATTGGACACTACTGAGGTTTCCAACATGCTACACGTGTACGACAATCTTTCGATTTTCTAAAAATGGCTAAAACTTGCATGTAATCTTAGACTACGTTAATGAGCGAGTTTACTAAAAGTCTTAATCCCTTGATGCTCAACCTACAGGTTCGAAATATGACGGACATAAATAAATTAAGAATAATAGAGAATTAAATTATATTATTTGTGCTTTATATCAAAATACGATTTATGTTTCGTAATGCTGATATTATTATGTAAACAAATAGCTATATGCGAACTATAAATAACACACTGATTCCCAGCATCGACTGAAAACTTGTACTGCTATTGGTCAGACATTCAAATACACAAACTTACATTAATATCGGAGAATAGAGAAACAAGCATCACTCCACATACACAAGAATCTAACGCCTTCTATCATGTACTTATGTATGTCAAAAGTAACTATGGTTATTCGCAGAATGTACCATATAACTGGCACCAGCAGTGTCCATCTTTGCCAAACAAAGTTCAAAGGACACTAATAGATAAAGGAAACCCTTGGTGTGTGTTGCTATTCTGTTAGTTTTAATACTTCCAGCACTTTCCCTTTCACAACCTGTTTAACCAGTGAAATAGTGACTTAAGTTTGTCCTTCAAGCGCTACCGAGCTTATATAATGCTCTGTTATTGAGTTGGTGAATACTTCGTTACCATAGTTACCAGGTTTCCGCAGTTACGATAGGGTTTAGATTGTGATCGTAAGGATCACGCTTTGTTTCCATGTAAACGACTTGAAATTTGAGGTACTTAACGCTAGTAACACCAGATGGCAGCGTTCGCTACGAAGCAGTCATGAGGTGCCTACACTTCGGTCAGCATTACAGCGTCACAGTTTGCCAATAAAATTTAACATGCGCTTGCCTAAGAATTATTAAAATTTAGGAGGCAATATTCAGAAATAGTGTATTAAACTATGAAGCACCAAAGAGATACCGTGCTTCGTCGGCAAAGCAGTGTTGTACTTTTCCTGTAGCATCTGCCAAGCTGCCGCCTATGAACTTTAAACATTCATGGCGTGAATATTCAACTAAGTCGTAAGTTCATAGTACCCGTCCGTGACTATAATATGTATTGAAGTATAAATTCGTAAGTTACCTTTGGATATCGCAGCAACAAATGAAGTGTGTTAGTGCGTGAATGTTACGTTACTGTCGCAATATGGCGGGTCGTTTCAAATACTGTTAAACAACGGATAATAATGAAATAATCACACCGTAACCAAGAATGTTGGTGATATGTGGAAATCGGATTTTTTTCATCTCACTGCTTTACATTTCATGAAATTTAATAAGCCACTATTCTCAGATAAGATTAAATCCAAAACAAAGTGCGTTTCCATAACACTACTTTACACAGCACCATGATGATATTTTATTGTAAACCTGCTTGAACAATTTACTTTCTTTCAAACCTTAGTTTCAAAATAATTTCTCTGTTTTGCAAGAAACCAGGTTAGCTGAAGGTTAATTAATTGGAGTGTAATTAACGTGTTCTTGCTGTTGCGGAGTCTGCTCTAGGTTCATGAAGAACCAGAACTGAAACTAAGAGGCTTACACAGAACCACACATGGCTACACCACCCAAAAATGTATTTATAGACCAGTAACCTAATAAATCTGGATGCGTTACGAACGTATATTAATTTTAAATAAAGTTCATACTACGTATTACGCTGTTATGATTGGCTTAAATCGATATAGCAGAATGAAAAAAAAACCCTTGAAGTATGAAGTTAATGTAGCTGATATTAAAATACAGTTGCGACCTCATGGAATATATTGCGCGTTCATTGCACAGACCAGTTGGAATGATGTCAGGAAAATAATTGCAGTTTATTCTGAAAAAGATACACGAAACACGTAAATAGTCCCACATTCGGCGCGCAACATTCAGAATATTATGATTTTAAAAGAAGTGGCGTCTAAAGCATGATCTTCTTTGAAATAAATATATTCTCATAAAAGGGAATTGCTTTAATCAAAGAAGGAAAGCCTTTCACTCTTTGAAGCGCAGTGGTAAAAATATTTTCCACCTATCCGATATTAAAAATCCTGCGTTTCTGAACTGAATTGAATTTATGGACGTAGCGTGATTCCCAGAATAAAGAGGTATTATTTTTAAACATTCTTGACCGTTTCACCTTCATAATAGAAAAGTATATGTTTTCCAGAAGCAGGGGCTGAATTTTTATATAACATTAGTTTTATGTTGCAAGGAGTTAATCTGTACTAACATTTAACCCAACCCAAACATATCAGATTAGCTATGCTTTACGACTCTGCAGACAAATTAAGTTACTGGAACACATTTTCAACAACTGCTTCTATCATCATTTCAGGCAACAGGGTTTCGTATAATTAAATATCTTCGAAGGCTTCTGCCACTTCAAATTCGTATTCAAAGCTTCAAATGCCTCCAGAAGCTGACAGTTACGTGCACGTACTTTGTCAACTGCTATACACTTACGAAACCTGAAAGTTTAGTGCGGTTTTAACAAAACCGCGTCACTGAACTTCAATCCGAGCACCTAAACTCATATGCATTACACGTTCCTTTGATATCATTATTTGGCATGACCTTGGCATGAAAGGCTCCGTCTGCCAAGTGGCCCCACATTCAGATTTTCCAAAAAAAAAAAACTGAGTCATTCAGAATAAGCCTGAGAAAATCGGCTGGTGTAAGCCTATTAATCAAGCCATTCTTGGAGAAAAACTAAAACTTTTTAATAGAAACATTTTACAGTCATTTCAATTTAATATTGAAACATGTTATAAACGCTATTCAAAGAGTCCGCCTAGGAATTGAATGCGTATCTGAATGTAGCGAACTATTGAGGTGGTTCGCAATACCTTCTGAATAACAAATAGAAGTACACAGAACTCCAAGGCAGCGTTAGACAGATGTTGTCTGCGCCAAAATTCCTAATGCAATGAAGTGAATTACGTATAAAATTCACTTTCTGCTATGCGTTGCACGATTCAGAGACAAAAAAAAAAGACTCTTGAGCCTCATGCAGTTACTTTGTGGGTTGTTTGATTTGTGCAGTATTTTTTTGAACCTTTCATGCTATACACGAGGGAAATTTATTCAAAATCATTAAAAGGTATTTTTAAATCAAATCACCAGATTCGCTTTAGAATTTCAGACAAGGCACATTCTGAGATATTACGTATATATTCAAAGAACCCCATCTGTGATATAAACAAACTAGCAAATATGAAGACGCTCCAGTGAACTGGAGAGGATGCGAAGAAATAAAGACAAGAGACGCGGCAATGTAAAATAAAACTTTTCCATTTAGGAACAGTTAAATGCACTTTACAGTTTGGCGAACGCCCTGTGTGTACAGTTACATTATTATTTCGATAGCAAAAGCACAAGCCAAGAGTATTTGAAGACAAAAAGCAGAGGAGAAAATGTCGACGTAAATACAGAAAGTTAGAGGCAGTGACGTAAAGTAAATAATAAAGTTAATAGTGTCGTCTCATGAAATACGGTGCGAAGTAATTTGGTACGTTGCAAATCGTCTAACAAACTGCACGATGTTACTTTCCTATGTAGCGTAATCGTACAAACTACAACCATCAAAACGGCAAGCATAATCTACAAAGGCCTACACAAAAGCCTGAAAACTGAAATTGTGCCCTTATTCGATTCCTACGCACCACGGCATTCTTACAGTTAACAGCAGGTGGCGCTCATTGCCCTAAAGAATGCGAGCATCTATCTTTACCGACTACATGCCACTGATTATTATTATTAAACGCCGTCTTTCTACAATATGTCAAGTTCACAGCGTCAATATTTAGTGATGATTGTGATATGATACTGCCCTTCATTCATTCTTTCATTCATTCATTCATTCATTACGTAGTCTGTCTTACGACAGATCATACCCTGTTCCAGAGTTCTTTACAAAGTAAGACCTAGTGCTTCCTTGTTCAATTTCCAGCACCTTCTCGTGTCCTTAAGGACAACCGGTAGATCCTTACATCGTATTCCTCGACTTCCCGTCACTTCTATCCTTCCACCTATCTTTCCTTAAATAACGTGTTCTAGAAGACAGTTCCTACGCAAGATGTGTCCAATCCAGTTAGCGTTCCTGTTTTTATTGTATGTCGGGTACTCCCTTCCTCCTTGTTTCTATGTAACACATCTTCCTTTTCACGTGATCGGTCCAACTTATTTTCTCTATCCTTCTCCAGCAACACATTTAAAAACTTTCGAGATATTTCTGCTCTACTTTCCGAAGTGTCCAAGTTTCAGCACCATAAAAAATTATGCTCCAGATGTACAACTTTACTAGTTTTTCCCTTAAATTTAAGTCTAATTTGCTGGTGACAGAAGTCTTATTCTTGTTGAATGTTTCTTTTGTCATGGCAATCTTGGACTTAATTTCACGTATAGGCATTGTCCTTAAAGAGCTGTAATTTGTAACCGTGGACCAATGGACAACGGCTGTTATCTGTCGAAACTACAGCTTGAGATGAAAACTCTGAAATTTTACCGTCCGAAAAACGACCTCTATACTAGCACTGATTCAATGTTCCTATGTGCAGTTACTCAGCATCAAATGACACTAGTGTGACCAAATGAAGTAAAGTGAGATGTGCAAGATATGTAGCACCCACTGGAGCGACGACACGATACACGCAACATTTTATCCTAAAAGATCAAAAGAAGAGACCGTCGTGAGATGTGAACATGCCTACATAGGAGACAAATGCCGTGGTCAAATTGGAAGCGACTTCATAAGACTAACTGATCGTACGCAGTCGTGCGTAGTAGTCAGACAGAAACAGACATACAGGTACGGATGCGCGGTGTCACATTAGGCCGTTGTCGCACTGGGAGATCTCTATGTGAACACGCCCATCTGTGCCTGTATGTTTGTTTCAGCCTGACGAGTGCGCACGACTGCGTACGATCAGTTAATCGTATGAAGTCGCTTCCAATGTGAACACGGCCTTACTAAATGCATACAGGACAAACAGTGTACAAGACTGCGGATTGGGTAGAAGTGACTCATGATACTGTTCAGTTGTGGGCTGTTATAAACATAGAAATGGGAAATTTGGAACTCATGTATATGAAAATGGGAGTTAATATTCCACAGCGGGCGAGGAATTTCATGGGTATGTGAGCGACTAACAGCCTCTCAGCGACAAATCTGTAAATTTTCTTCATAGTATATTTTATGCTGTGAACACAAATCACAATTCTACCTGCCTGACACAACATGCTCAGTGAGACATAGGCGGTACCAATGCACAGTGTGTTAGTCACGTCACATCCGGATCTTTCATGCATATATCGCAATCTGTACTCAAGTCTCTAACAGAAATGAGTACTCGGAATATTTTCTGGGATAAAGGCTGTCCGTGCGTAGGGCTGACAACCTTACCACCTTCATGGGCCGACTGTCTTTTAATCTGGGAGACTCAACCTCCTGGAAACCTCAGGTCCTGTCCAGGCCTGTAATGGGATATCTTTACCTTTACCTGTCTCACTGTGCGTTTAGTATCAAATTCATATCCCTCAGGCCTGAGGTATACTTATGTCATTCTGTTTATGACCCCTTATTTTATGACATACTATACTTCGTACACCCAACCGCGAAATTCTTGTTGTTACCGGTTAAGCCCTCTGGCTTGTTCCAACTCAGAACTAATTCTGGAACTGCGATATTTCAGAAAATCCATAGGATTCCTTTGACGGAAGGTCGAATAATCGCAAGATATGTCTACCTACAGACGACGTCAGAAGACGTGGGCGTTGAACCGTATTCTGAGCGGGAATGAAATCCCTGAACTCAAATGTTCGAAGGGTCTATCCAAGAACGCATGCGCATTAGACCTTGCGGCCATTGAGATCGTGTGTCTCCTTTTGCTGTTGCCTAATCTGTAATAATTCATAGCGCCCCCGGTTTCTTTGATAAATGGAATACGTGAATGAGATTGTGGAAAGGAAATGGAACTGTGACACATCGGTCTGAATGACTGCGGTACGATAAAGAGTCAGCACCTCACTACAGCCTTTCTCAAAAGCTGCATGACATTTTGAGGATTGCGTGACACTGAGCATCAATACTGCGGCGTTCTCGGATGTTATGTGCTGTGGTTTGGTACAGAAGTAAGACAGTTTCGTGAAAACATTAGTCCTGAAGACGGAAGTAAGACGTTCCACAGAAACGTCTGACGCTGTCTACCAAGCTATCTCGTATTAGGTCCCAGAGGAGAGTGATCTTAAGTCTCAAAAACTGTCCAGGATATGCGTGCTTATTTTAGAAGCAACGTATGTTTAAGATTTGGAAACAAAACCGAAATTCCACATAAACATAACTACAATTTAAAATTAATATCGCTTATATGTTTTAATGATATAATAAAAAGAGGAATGAAGCTATTCTGAACACAGGCAATGATCAAAAACAAATAATAAAAGGCAAAAAAAAAGGACGGAAAACAAAGGAATAAAACTAAAAGGATCTGCCATGAGTCGAAATCGCGTTAGGAATGTAGCTACCTTGCACTCTGGGCGAACCATCAATTCTAACGATTCTCTACAAACCCTCATAACGCTCTGGTCGAATGCTGAAACAACAGCGTCCAGGAGCCTGTTCTTGCAATTCTGTTCCTTTTTCTTATTCTTTCGTACCCAGTGTTATTCCTCAACCATTTTCGACAAAAGTCGTTAAGGCCAAGAGTGGCTGCTCGACGCCGCAATTCGTGATAAAAGTGTTTGCTTCCGTAATTTCGCGGAGCTTCAAATACATCGCTCGAACACCTTAACCAAGAATACACTGCATATATGAAACTTCCGCAAAGGTGTTAACTACTGACCAAGAAGCGCGGCTTTCCTGTCCACTGATGTTCACCTCATTTCTGATTCCCTGCAGTCTTCCCATTTATCAATGAGCACTCGATAAAGCACTACAAAGCCAGATACGTAGTCATCTTGCTATATGATGGTAATGTTAGTCTTTTACTCATATTAAGGGTAACGCGAATGCGCAAGTATGCTAGAGGCTGATACTCAGAAGCCATTGCTTTTTGGCCGGTGTTCATATTGAATATGCCACTTAAAGATTAATGTAGAATTTCTTTTAACACCACTGCTTCCCCCATATCCGACAGGGCACTGCTTTGACGATCCTACGCTTCGCTCGCCCATCCTTCTGATACGAAGGGTATTACAGCGAAAGTGAGTATACGATACTGGTAGAATGATACTGACAGGGCAAAACCGAAGTACTTGCCACTCTGTCCAACACAAAAGCCATATGGACCGGACCGGAATCGAAATTGTGCATCCGCGGTGATAGGCCGGTGACTAACCGCCTGTGCCACAGCGTGGCCTCTCCAGAGGATAAGTGGAAGTACTTTTATATCCAATGCTTCCAGATTTCCGCAAGATCATTACTTTATGGAAGGTTCCCAGGCTTTGCCCGTTTGTCCTTCTGGTACGAGAAACATGTAGATGAAGATGAGTATGGAGCACTGGTGGAATGATACTGACAGCAGAAAATCAAAGTACTCGGAGAAAACTTGTCCCAGTGCCAATTTGTCCACCACAAAACTCACATGCGGTGGCCTGGGATTAAACGTGTGCCTACGCAGTGAAAGGCCGGCGACTAACCGTCCGAAATATAGCATGGCCCATGAGCTAAGCTCAACCTAAACTGTAGTCAAAAGATTCGGTTCACACCAAGCAGTAAACACTCTCCGTAAAAATTTGAGTGTTAAACCTTGTTTTACACAAAGTAAGCGTTACTCTTTAAAGGGGCGCTATTTCAGGTTGCGAAGTTTAGTTTTTGCGTGTTATGTTCTTCCATCCACTGGCTTATGTTCAGTTATACCATCTTGGGACTGAATTAGTGAGCAGCACGTATGTCTCACAGTGACACACAAGTTGGGATGAGGGCGCCGTGCTGTCAAATGTGAAGAAGTGTTGTGGTTAAGAAGAAACTTTGTATAAAAGAAGACTGGACAAGACGTCACTCACTTTGCATCCGCCCGCGCGGTTGAGGTCTAAGAGGGAGTTACATTTGAATGGCTCTCCTGATGTTGCGGGTGACGGTACTCAAGAGCACAAAAAAGGCTGCCGACTGATTCAGTATTTATACCTTTACTGCTTTTGTCAGACATAAAATAAGTTTTAGGCTTTCTTTATGAAGTGAAAAGAAGAACATTTTTCTGGACACCAAGTCCGTACCTCAGTCACTCTATGACCTAGTATAAGCCACTACTGCAATTGTTAGATTTTCAAGAAATTCGGTATGAAAGTCCTTTGCAAAACATGATTGAGCGAGCGGGAGCTTCGCGAACATTGGCAAGTGAGACATATCTTTACCTAGAAGAGTAAATGAATTTCCGCTTTACATGCCGCATTTATTTAATAACTGGGGTCAAATTCGCTGTTGTAAATCTCCACGTAATTCACATGAGCAATTGGGAGTTTCGCGAAAATCGGTGGAGCGTTCGCTATCCTTTATTGGACGTAAATGAATTTTACCGTACTTTATACATTTCTGCGCCATTTGGATAAGAATCGGCAGTGAAGAAGTCCACACAACTTCGTGGAGTACCACGTAATGTGAATTTCTGCAAAACTGGCAAACTGCAAGCCACAGTTTAATTTAACGGCGTCAATGAACTTCTATCCGCACTTTCCACGTTTATTTTTCCACTTGGTTGGCATCGGGAGTCGTAAATTTCCAGGTAATTCCGCTGATCACTTGTGAGTTTCAGATAAACCGCCTTAGTGAAAGACACACCTTACTTACGGGCGTCAATGACTGTCTATCCGCAGGTCTACTTCCCACATTTTTGTTTGATTTGTGTGGAACTCGGTGCGATGTATCTGCACCAAGTTCCGATGATGTGTTGTAGGTTTCGTGCAAATCGGCGCAGTTAAAAGCCATACTTTATTTAGATGAATAAATGAAAATTTGCCGAAATTTTCAACATTTTCGTCCGACTGGGGAAAGAAAGGTCGTTGGGCGACAATAAAAAAAAGACTGTACTGAGTGCCTCTAAGTTTTGCAAACATCGGCTTTGTGAAACTTTACGTTACGTAAGAGCGTTAACTTATTTCTATTCGTACGTTTATTGTCCGATGTTGATGAAGTTCAGTAGCCTGTAACAGAACTGCATAGAATGTTGTTCATCATCCGCCAGTTTCGTAAGAATTGGCCTAGGGAAGGCCGTCTGTTTGTTATGGGGTAATATAATTACACCTGTTGTTGTTGTTGTTATTCTAAACAAGAATTCAATAATAATAATAATAATAATAATAATAATATATTATTATTATTATTATCATCATCATCATGATCATCATCACTTCTTTTCGAACTGTTAAGTGAGTGGTCTCTAGTCACTGAAACGGCGTTTGTTTCCTGTGAGTTAAGCAATGAAATGGTACATACCGGGTACGGCAGCGACGCTATCATAAAACCACCAATAATTAAATAAAACACGATGTTTAAAAAATTATAAAAACATACGAAAAGTGGGCCTTCAAAGGGTGGAGTTGACACAATATACACGCGCTCCTTGATATCGTGCTTTCAAGATATGCTGCTCAAGTATTTTCTGAAAGATTTTGAAATGGTTCCAGTTGCCCCTATTATTACTGGCGTCACCTTTGTTTTTACATTCCACTTATTATTATTATTATTATTATTATTATTATTATTATTATTATTTGCAAATGCCGACGACATATTCGTCGAGCATCAGCGAAATTGGAATAGTCATTTTTGTAAAACGATAGATATCGAACGCACCATGTACACCGGTCCATCGTAGGCATCAAAACGCAAGTGGCAGCATGTCCCCCATCCCAGCGGTTCCGGAGTATATGCGCGATCGCCCGTTTCTCTGCCACATCCTGTATAATTTACATGAATTACAGTCCGCAAAACGCAGAACAGCGTATACTGCCCGTTACAGTACGCAGTACATGTACGTCCATAATACACAGCCCAGTATAAGGAATATAGGACACGTTATGAGAGAAAAAAGTTTACATACTTCCTACACGATTAACAGTTATATTCCAGGCATTCAGAACTTCAAGTGACAGTACAAATTCTGCAATGTGTACCAGCAGACATAAACATATCTACTGTTACTGAATGTGGAGTATGCAGTTGTCCGTGGCAAGTGGTTTGCGGTGGGGAAAGTAGACCGTCCCTTGTTTGTGACCAGTAACCGATGTACTCCAGTTAAGAATACGTTGGGCTGAAGTACGATCGTGTTTTGTGCGCGATAATAGAGTTACTTTCTGTAGTGTTCTGTGTGGTTAGAGCTGTGCATAAATTTGCCTTTAGGCTTGTTATAAACGAAACAACTAACAAATGGCGATCAGTAGAAAGACGGTCAATAGAGACCCATGTTTTTGCGGGAATTTTATGTTTTTCGCCGACCGCCGCCGCCGTCGCCTTTAAGGGACTCTACCCACGCTGTGCAGGTAGAATGCATTCACTTGAGTAAAGGGGAATACATACTTGAAAACTGCAAGTCCGTGTAAGCAACGAAAGAATTACATTTGAACGACGTCTAACATAAAATCTGAAGCAAAATCCGTTGCACTATAGTCCCTCAACTAGTCCAAGCTTCGCAAGTTTATGTGGAAACGTACTCACCGTTTATACTTGACCTTTTAAAGCCTAGCGGTAACTTTACATACTTCCAGGTTTAACATTAAAAAATTCTACGTGATGCCCACATTGCGTTTATGTGTTTTGTGTGGATCTCAGAACAAACAGCAACATTTGCCTTACAAAACATTAAGAGATTGGTTTTTATAACCGAAGTGGAGAGTGTTTACAGCGCGGTACGCACTGAGTCCTTATATAAAACACATACGCTTCGTCTTTAAAGGGTTAATGTACAATGTGACAGCGGGGGCGAAAATTCATATTGAACCCGCATGACTACGAACTACAGCATGCCACAAACAGCTTACTGCTAACCCCATTATTCTTATTTCGAAGGTACTTCTGTTAGTCACGTAGTAGTCAGTTGAAATATACAAATTACTGTTGTTGTCACAACTTTTTCGAAAAACCAATTACAGCGGGCGTCACATAGGACACCTTACGGAAAAAGAGAAAGAAATCAGAATCCTACTGGCACATCCTGACGACCGCAGAATTCTGCGTTGTCAGCCGAAACAGCTAGCTGTGTTAGCAATACACCCAACAGAGACCTTCACTCTTCTGGATTTTTACGCAGCGTATATTGGTAGTTTGTTATCGACGTTTCGAGAGAACCTATCAGTCCCGAAACGTCGGTAACGAACTACCAATCCACCCTGCGTAAAGTACCAGAGGAGCGATGATCTCATTTACAGCGCTGCGGAAGCCTGCAAGCTAGCAAACATATGGACGACACACTATGCAGTTAACCTTCTTCGTTAGTTCTAACAGCCATAATCGGCCCCTTACAGAGGGCAATATATTCGTCTCTCACGCGTTCCGTAACAAATTATCGACTTCATTATTTCAGAAGAATTTATTTATGAAAATAAGGCGAAGATCGGATGTTTTCGCTTTATAAAGGCCACGTAACAGGAGAAGGTCTGTGAAAATGTGCGTTACTTCTGTCTGTACGTCATTTCCTTATCCCTTCACGTACGTAATCAGTTGGCAGCTCTACGTTCCAGACTGTGCAGTTTGAGGGATAGTATTGTAGAGTAACTCACTGCATTAACGGAGAAAAGTTTACGACTTTCAGCCAGCTTTGTCACAAATGAAATGAAACAGTTCTAACCTTAACATCTCTGTAAAGAGTTGATCTCATGATTATAAGAATCAGTGTATAAAAAGAATAACTCATCATTGAATTTCAAATGCATTTGCAATTTGTGGTATTAAGTTATTTGAATACAAGGACTACATTTCTTTCACCAACCACACGCCTACAGCGTTGTCCCTTTTAACACGTATCACTGGACAGACGGATAAATTAATATACATTACGCATGTGACACATACAGATGGAATAAATGGTATGGGGTGGCTGGACGTGACGTCACAGACACACACAGGTGAGTGGGCTTGCAGCACAGAGACCCAAGACAGGTGAGATGAAAATACAGTCATGTAGACATGAAAGTTCCTGACAGTCATCAAATATTTACGTACATTATTAGGCACTTCACCTTGGCGGTGTGCTGGGCGTCTCCTTGCCAGCAAACATGAAACATACAAAAGGAGTACAATTGTATGCAGTTACATGTTATTTACACGACCGCAACGTTGACTCCCTCAAATATTTACAAACAAACGTACGTTAATAATGCACGCAAACACAAGAAAGGTCTGCAGAGCAATATTCCAACCTTACTTTTATAAGGACATACTGAAATGAATTCCACATTTTTAGGGAAACAAATTGCATGGCTCTAAGCCTCTGAATTATTCTTCCAAGGATTTCATTCAGAGCACCTGACACAGTACACTGTTGCTTTACACCAACTCTACGTAACTTAAGACATCTGCATACGTAATTACGACTGCTGAAGAGAATGTTAAACACACTCCCTGAAATTTTTGCCACAACCCTTACGTCTATCGTCTTCATGAAACAAACAGACTTCTATTAATACTATTACACTTTCTAATGCAGAGTTCAGCGACAGCAAAGCCTAGCGACATTCACGTATAAACATGATCACACTTACAAGAAGAGCGAAAATTTTAAGTTGTTCCTAACTACGTATATTTTCTAGACTAAAGTCAAATTTGCCCTTGTGTTGACTGAAGTACCACGCCTTAAAGGTATATGCGGAGCGGTGTAGAGCTCCAAGAATTTTTTGCCCCGACAGTAAATAGTGACTGATCACCCCATCACTCATCACTCCACTCATTCGGACTCTGAAGGCAGAGGTAGAATGTTGCTCCGAAAAGTTCATGAACATCTGCATGACTACAGTGTGCAATAACACAAATAATCGCGATCAGAAAACTTGCTTTTTCTTTTATATTTCAAAATCCTAACTCATGACATGTTCCAGAGGTTTGTGCAGACAATCCGAAACCATCAAATACGTTTCATTTCTGCTGACATCAAAATATATTTACTTAAGCATGCTTTCAAACGCAACCGCGAGTAACTTGCAATTGAAACTCGCGTTTCTAACAAACGGAACATGTCTACATGCTTCAGTCCACGATGAGAACATAATCCTTTCCTGCTGTAGAAAGTGACAAAGTTTAGAGTTTAGAGTAAGCTGCTCACAGGCCGTGCCATGGCTCAGGCGGTTAGCTGCCAGCTTCTCACCGCGGAGGCTCGGGTTCGATCCCGGGTCAATCCATGTGGGATTTGTGGTGGACAAAGTGGCACTGGGACAGGTTTTTCCCCGAGTACTTCGGTTTTCCCCTGTCAATTTCATTCCTCCCGTGCTCCATTACTAGGAAAAGGACAAAAAAAAATAATAATAATAATCATCGTCATCTTCATCACAGGGTTGCACAGGGTTGCGGTGCGTCCGTAGCGTCTGCTGCGGGGCCCTTCACCACTAAAAAAAAGCGGCTCACGAAACAAACTGCGGTGAGAAGTACACATATAAAACTGTGGCTTTTCAACCAATTTCTAATTCTTTACTACATATAAAGTGTGTTACGCTGTTAGTACGGTCGGAAATCATTAATTCGCGGTGTGCATTTTTAGTAGAATTTGGAATAGGGATGTTATTCCAGGATAGGGCCCAAGACGTCTTTTGTTGATCAAAAATTATTTTAAACTCTCTATTCAAAGCAGCTACCCTTGTTAAACTCGTGGTAAATATACTCACATGCAAATTTTAATTTGTGTGGAAATTACCGTATTATGGAGTCAAGCGCGTACATATAAAGATAATGTGTAAAATATTTTACATATTTTATGCTCATTTGCTGGTGTACTATCAATTATATTTAAATTTCTGTTGCATTATTCGTGTCCATTAAATGTTACAACTGTACTTGTGAACTTAACTGCGTTCGAAATCGAAGTTCCACAACGGCTACTTCCACTGTCATTTCTAACCAACCGAACAGCACGCATGCGCAATACTGCACAACACGACCACCATCCAATACGCCAGAACCACCAAAGCGAACCCCAAACTAAGCCTCCATGTAATAAAACCAACAGACGAAGCCACACACACACACACACACACTCACTCACACTACCCCATACTCGAAAGGTAGTCACAGAAGCCAAAACCAGTGACCTCTATGTCACGGCCAGAACCCCAAACGTAACGACTTCTGATATCTACGTCAAAACAGTGGATGCACCCAGCAACAGCACAAGCAAACACGCTCGTCTGTATGGAAATAAACGATTCTGTGTGTACCGTTTTCACACATGAATTCCGTTCATTTTACATAATTTGATTTCAAATAATGTTCTTACACATAATTTACATAGTAAGTAGATAGGTCTAAACATGCCAAATTTAATGTCTTCTGCACCTAACAACCGATAATTCAGTTCTGTGAAATGCTATCTGAAGTTCTGCTTATGGGCTAACGGAACACATTACATTGAAATTACAGTCAGCTGGCATGTGAATTAGTTTGGTGTACAGAGATCAGCGTTTCGAAGAAACGTGCTATGTTCATCTTCAGGGTACAGGAGGTAGCTACTGAATGAATGTAATTGAACACGCACAACAGTATGTATGTGTCAAACCTCATTCAGCTTAAGGAATGTTTAAACTTGCACTTGCAGACTCCGGCAAGAGCACACTGCAGTACCAGGCACTTACAGGGACTGTGTAGTTGGTTCCTTAAAGCGTACCTATATGTAGCGTGTACGTTGTCCCCTGTGCTTAATTGTTCACCATGCTATAAAGGTATACGGTGGTGTGGAAGGTAGCTACACGCATTAACTTCAGCACTAGATGGAAAAAACTGATCACATTCACGCACCGGTTGCTTTACCCCTGGAGTCTAAACCCTCAGTCATATATGATTAGACTGGAAAGCTTTGATGGCGGCAGCCTAGCTGCTGGCAGGGCAACCAGTGAAATACAGGTACCAAGCGACGTGCCAAACAGACACCCTGGCCCACCAGGCTGCGGGTTGTGCGTAGGGCTGGCATCAGTATCTCGTAAAAACTCAGTCACCTCGAAACCTCGGCACTGGGAAGGCCATGGGCCCAAAACAGGCCGAAGTGCCATATAAGAAGGAGGAGGAGGAGGAGGAGGAGGAGGAGGAGGAGGAGGAGGAGAAGAAGAAGAAGAAGAAGAAGAAGAACCTATGAAGAGGAGGCTGCGCGGAGTTATTTCTTACTAATTTGCCTAAATCAACCAAAATACGATGGGCGTGGCATGTAGCCAAAATGGTAGAGAAGAAAGAACAATCGAAATTTCTAGTTGAAAACCTGAATCACTTAGACAGTTTTCTGAGTCTACATGAGAGGATCATATTATTAAAGTGGAGACTTTTTAATACATAGGCTGCTGGGGTATGAACTGAATTAACCTGATTTAGAACAGAATGGAGCCGTGTACTGTTGTGAACAGGAGGATGAACCTTCAGATTCCGTAGAAGACGAATTTCTTGAGTGACTGAACAACTATCAGATTTCTAAAGAACAAGTCTGTTCCACGAAGTAAATTCCGTATTTAACCTCTAGATTACGACGCACCGTTGTGGCCGACTGCCTCGCCGAACTCTCGGAGACACTGCAGTCTCAGTCTTCTTAGTGGATCTGCCGATGACCGGAGCTCCTGCAGCGCTCCGCAATCATCTATGTAAATATAACGATAATCGCGGTAACCTCCCCACTCTCGGGGTGCTGCGACTAGGCCTCACCCTCAAACAATTAGACCAATTCAGAGTGACTTAATGGAGGAATTATCTGACTTACTGGCGAGAGAGTTAACCCCAGACAAACCACCGATAAATTTTCCTATTTACTACGTCTTACTAAATTTATTATCATGTACAAGAAATTCCAGAGTTTCCACAAGATAATGCGGCTTCATAATTAGATTAAAAGACGTGCCTATGCAGTCACACACAGGAGGCAGTGGTATAGCTCCAACCAATTCGCAATATTCGCGCTGGAAGTGGGTGGGTTGGTGGTCAGCACCACGTCCCGGCCGGTTTGCCCTGAGAAAGACACGATACCTATTGTACAAGAGTCTGGGTGGGCCTCAAAGCCGGCCTATACGGGTATAAAAAATCTCGCCTCCACCAGGATTCGATCCCCAGAGCACTCATACCTGTTAAGTCCCATAAAATCTTTCAGACTCATCGTTGAAGAAACAAACTGACAAAAACGCCTTTAACTAACAGCTTCGTGACGACAATATTTACATTACAGCAACCGTAAACACATCTAATGGAAGCTTCATTTCGAAAAATCGTAAGGAACACGTTGCAGGCCTTGAGGTAAATGGGAAAGTGACACCGAAAAGGATGAGAGAAATAAATACGACAGATACAAAGTGTAAAGATTCATCTGCTTCGTGGCATGTGTCAGTGACAGGCCGTCGTGAATACGATCATGGAATATTGCGTTTCATGCACTGAATTTTGTATTTTGACCAGGAGGGTTGCAATTAGCCTCTCGGTATTTACAGTACTTTTTGAGTAAGAAAGATGAGACATTACCTACGAATGTTCATTGATGAGTAACAAGGCTCAGTAGCTTGCTGCTTGAGGAGGCGGTATTCAACCGAACTGCTCCAGTAGGTATACTCCCCGTTTTAAGGAACATCAAGGTTCATTTCCGTACTTCCATAGATTGTCGGAAATCGTTTAAAGAAACCTTAAAAGTAGCGACATTCCGCAGTAAGTTCCGTAACTAGGCGACTAACCTTCAACAACAACACTCCATTTAAATAACGTTATAGTTGGTTTATTAAAACACCACACGTACTCAAACTCCAGAGCCCCGATAGGTACAATAAACACAAGTTAGTAACTATAGGTTATAAATTTAAAGTTGTCAATACCGCGTACCTGTAAAGCTAATTTGTATTATTTTTAACCAACTCATACACTAGTATACGAGTTGGTTAAAATAATACAAATTAGATTACAGGTTATAAGTCTAAAAAGTAGCCTGATGTTTTACATGGTGGTGATAAAATGCCTTATAGGGTTACCATTATTAATACATATTGAGCTTTTATGAAGGAGTTGGAGTCAGCGTTTAAAAATTGAAGAGTAGGAGTCGGAAGTTTTGTGTACCGACTCCACAGCCCCGGTACATAATGAGGAATTAATTCGTACCACAGAATATCAGACGCAATAGGCGAGGTGTCGCATAAGCCGACGTCGTTATAACCGGCTTTGACTGTATATAATACACAGTAGTTGTGTGTGGCGGCAATTAAACCCTTCATTATTGCAATAAGCACACTGGAATGAGAAACGTAAGAAATGAAAAGATCCGCATTTCCCCAAACCGTACTTAAGCTTTGTATCTGATCCTCCTGTATAACATAAGGCATTGACAGTTTGGTCTCTCTAATGGGAAGGTAGCGTGTTTTCTGTGAGGCAGAAACCAAATGTTTTAAATACTATCTACATGAAAATCGTGCTTCAGAAAGTCAACATTAAACAAAGGGAAACAGACCTGCGGGAGGATTTGTCAAACACTAGGTACATCAGGGAAGTAGCAGTCCCTGCCTAATTAAAGCGTTTCTCTCTAAAAGGTCTGAGATACCAGGAGACAGCGTAATCAGCACTGCTATGTATTACTGGCTGCATATCTGTGCTTCATCCCTAGCTTCAGAACGTATTTGTTTTAGCTCAAAGAATGGAAAGGGGGTGGAAAGAAATCCGTCAGTTTCAATTTCCATTAAACAGATAAAGCTCAGATGAGAAACGAATGTATAACATAACCAGAATTTACCGTTTACCTTAGGCTAAATAAATATAACATCGGAAATGAAATTTACTATTTTAGTTCTACTGTTGTATTACATTGTATGAAAGACATGTACGTAACAACCCACTGTCAATATAACAGCAATTCTTGGGAGATACATCGTTAGGAAATTCAATACTCTATCTCTGAATTGAATGCAATTTTGAATTCCATATCTTGAACTAATAATAGTGTCACTTCAAACACGTACCTGCAAGTTATTACTGATCTTGCTGATCAGTCCTTTGTCACAGTATAAAGGAAGCTCATTATAACCGGATGTAGCGGGTGGTGTAGCAGCACAGCGTTAAGCCTGACGTTAACTCTTGACTGAACGCATTTGTCATTCAAAACATAGAAGGAATGTTCACCAGAGCAGCGGTACGCGACATTTTTAAACAACAAACTCAGTTTTAGAGACAGTTTTCTTAGTCGACACCAATATAACTGATTTCTATTACGTTATGCTTTACCGTTTATCAGTACTATTTAAAAAATTCTAGGGCGTAACTTTACCTAAGAAGACAAGTGCAGATAATTCTGCCTCTTATTTTTACAGTTCCTCCAACTTCTCTAAAAAATACATTGCGAATGATTAAATACTTCATACTTCTCTCGCGACACTACGACAGCCGCCAGTCTCCACAGGGATGCATACTACAGCACCACAAGAATGGAACCTACAGAGTACCTATTTCACAAAGTCATATGCACAGACAAACATCAATGCATTTTGGTTACACGATATATTACTGGACTACAGACTTTTTTACGTTTGCTCAAAGTGAATATAATTCCTAGATCAAACACAAGGTATATGCTTACGAACATTTATTCCGCCGTGTTTTAAGTCGAGATTTTGAAGGAAAGAAATTGTTTTAAAAATGCTTCGGAAGCATAAACTTCAAGGTAATTATTTAATAAATGTCGATAAAATACTAATCGACTGTAATATTTTAGGATTACAAAAAAATTCATATTTTAAGTTACACAGAATTGTAAAGAACTCGAAAATTCTGGTACGAATTGCATGCTTTCAGAATAGGAACAGAAGTATCTGTCACAACATTAAAGGTACTAGCGCCTCTTAAATATAAAAAACTTGCCTACGTGATCGTTGCTAGAGAAATCCCAATGTGACATGTAAAACAGACGAATGAATAATGAGATCATTTTGACACTATTTACGGTGTAATTTGCAATGTCTTACGGCTTGAACTATAAGCACAAATAAAAATATATGAGTAAAACAAACTTACGTAAAACACATGTTGTTAAACCATTTCATTCCATTTAATAACGATGCGTTTTATGCCATGAATTTGAAAAGTTTTTAAGGGACAGCTTGGCAGACGTTGGAAATGTACAACGCTACAATGCCGACGGAAGGCTAGGCACCTGTCTTGATTTCTTCGTAACTTTATCAAATGTCACCGAACGTTCACTTCGAGAATTACTTCCATCTGGCGTAACCATCAGTACATGGGAGATGTGGTTCACAAACCAAGCGTATTATGTATTGTCACTGTTTAATTTATTGGCTTCGAAATATATTAAACATTTGGTAGAAATGATGCACTTACACACTCTGGGAATTTAGAAAAAATTGCGGTATTCTGTCAACTACAAATACAGTAATAGTAAATTCTGTTTATCAGGAATATAAACACCAAATGTCACAAGCATCAAAAGCTTCCAGCTTGTTCTCACCAATACTTAATATTGCACTGTAGCTTAATTACTCAAACAACATCGAAAAAAAGAATTTGGAAACATGGGAATGAAATGCTCTATTAATTTTAAAAGGAGGACGTATATCAATGCCTTACATCCATACCCCAAGCTGTAACACGGCTGTGACGTCACTGAGAATCTATGCTCCACTGTAACCACGCCAGCAGGAGCGTGACTTATGAAGCCAGAGTATTAAACGTGTATAAGGCAGATCCTGGCTAATTTAATTCAAGCCCCATTATCTAACAAACTAATTAACTAATTAAATAACGCAAGAGAGCCCAGTTTCACAGCTAATCAAGAAATTCCTCGAATTTATGGAAGCCAGAAGGTCATTCCCGTCCTCGCAAGCGCCCGCAACTTGTCCCTAACCTACGCGATATTTTACCCCGATTATCAGTGGACATGAATGCGGATCCCGGAAGAGACAAATTTCAATAACATTTTAATGCAGTCCGCTGTAACTATAAGAACTCGACCGTGCATGTTGGTGCTTGTGAGTGTGTACTGGTAGCTGTGGTTATCTTTACACCTAAGGTCCCGAAAACTGCACAAGTCTGTAGTCGGCACTGTCAGGTCATTGCTTAGCTCATGTCGGAATGGCAAGTCAATGTTATACCTGTCCCAAAAACATTTACTTAGTTGGGAGTAAATTGTTGATCGCAGTGTCATGTTGCCTTCCATTATCAACCCGCTACGACAGTCGGCAAAACAAGGGAACTGCACACAGAAAATTAAGAATGTATGCATTATATACTTACGGCGCCCCTGGGAACAGCATCACGTAATATTCCTCCATTATTACGAGGTAAAGCAGAAATTGGCTATTTGTATATTCTATTCATTAATAACATAAAGTGAATTCAATTCACACCAGTCACATTACAACAAACTTCGATTAACCTTTTAAAGCCTAGCGGTAACTTTACATACGACCACGTTTAAGATTAAAAAATTCTACGTGGTGCCCACATTGTTTTGTACGGATCTCAGAACAAACAGCAACTTTTGCCTTATAAAACATTAAGAGATTGTTTTTTATAACCGAAGTGTAGGGTGTTTACAGCGCGGTACGCACTGAGTCCTTATATAAAACAGATACGCTCCGTCTTTAAAGGGTTAAACGAAAGAATTCGCCCCTATTCAGGCGCAGTTTAGTGTGTTACATTAGAACTTCCAATTGCTATAGCAAAAATAAATCAGTTTGTCCAGCAACAAAATACTGTAGCATATTTCAGACTTGTTGACAATAAACTAGTTTCAACGAAACCCACTGAGATATAAACAAAAGAGTAATTTAATTTATTAGTGTGTGACGAATTTAAACCGTTAGCACGAGACAAGAAAGTGGCAGTGATATGTACTTTTTACATCATAAAATCCATGGGGGAGGCCATTTATTTAACGTAGAGTAATATAGAAAGCCTACGGCAGCGAGTCATCTGAAACATAACAGGTCGTTCTGTGGAAAATGCCAGCCGTAAATTGCTTCATAAACACACTGGGGGAAGCGGGGCGATGGGTGATGTTTACATAAAGCTTTAGAGTTGTTTAGGAACACCAATATGCATGTTCTATACTGTACCTCCAATACAGTGCGTATATACACACAAGACCAAAATTACTGACCCCATAACAAATATAGGGACATATGCATATATAACTGCAACCAGACTTTTTCAAAACTCTTTTTATCGCGACCTTGAATAAGGAAAACATTTTGCACCGCGAACCAAGGAAATAATTTTAATTCGAGCTTTCGCAAAAGGCAAGAAAAGATAGGAAATGTACACACAAATGTAACATTGATGCGCGTTCGCGAAAACACTGTTGCCGCGGAAAAGCAATACCTATTACATATTTCGAGTGTGTGTCTGTAGCCGTATTTATCCAGCATGCAAAGCGCATGCGCTGTGTTATATTGTCATCTGTGGCCTGTCTGGCTCCAAAATATGTTATCCACATTCTAGCTCTACAATATTTTTTCCACATTATCTCATAAACGGCACGATTTTCGGGGAAAAAAAGTTGCTGAATGTGAAATACGTGTTTTGAGTGTCTCTCAAACCTTTGTCTGAAACATTTCTCGTTCTAAGAAGAATTCAGCGAGATACTATCATAAACGTACGTAGATATTCATGTAAAGTACCCTTCAGTCATGTCAGATTTTAATGAAACTTGAATTTTCTGGACAGAGTTTCGAGAAAGGACTGAAATATCAAATTTGTTGAAAATCCGCCCACTGGAAGACGAGTTACTCCATGCGGACGGACAGACAGACAGACAGACAGACAGATAACCACACAGCCAGACATGAGGAAGCTAATAGTCACTTTTCTCAATTTTGCGAACGCGCCTAAAAATATATAGATACACGTCTAAACCCATTTAATTTCCTCCTGAACAGGCTTATATAAACATTTACATTGAGTTGCTTCATCACAACGCTTCGAGTACCGTTGTGATAGTCCCCCGTTCTTTCTCTCTTTGCTATGAATTCCTTTGTTAGAATTTCCTGACAGTCCACGTGTCTCAATTGTTTAAAAGCAACCGAAAAGTCATACGAGCTGTACAATAATGTTTATGGAACAGACTGAAAACAATTATAACAGGATTAAACCAACAAATGCACAGTATCTAATTTTACTTCATTTTGTTTTTATTTCAACTTTTACCCGACATGTTTTTGCATTTTTCCTGCCATTTTCAAGGGGGGTTACCTTAATTACATAAAACTTGTTCAGCTGCACTAAAATGTGACTCTTAAAATTTTAGCTATACGCACGGAAATGAACAACACAAAGGAGTGAAAACAGCTGGTGCTGCTTGCGTTGTGCTTCTCTTAACGGCTTTCTCCTTCACCTTGTGCTAAAGCCGCTCAAGTTAACTGCCGAGGCCTGCGTGCGTGCGTGCGTGCGTGTGAGTGAGAGAGAGAGAGAGAGAGACAGAGCGAGTAAACCCTTGTCTTTTGCGGGGTTACTTTCTTGAAAAATCTCGTGAAGTATGAAGCCGCGTTGCGCAAAATTGAGACTTCATGGAAAAAGACGGGGTTATGGAAAGCAAAGTGACACGAAAAATCATGCGTAAATGACGGATTAATGAACACGAAAATATCTGTGTTGGTGTTTGTTGGAATGACATCGATATTCCTGGTCGAGAGTTGTCAGGATGCTCGAATGCTGTACGTATAGAGTGCATGGCAGAGGCGGAAGACAGAAGACTTACAAGAAAGACGTGATCTTCGACTGGTTACCCTTCTTTGCATGTCCTTATATACTCTGCACGGTGCCATGACAGATAACATTTCGCGTTTAAATGTCAGGCACCTATCCAAGAAATTGTCTACTTCAAAGCACTAATAGCTAATGCAGGCCTTGCCACAACAGCTTCAGAATCTTCTTTATTTATAGTTCGTTGAGCATTGTCTGTTATTCATGGCCCCCTTCATTTAACTCAGCAACACGATTGTCGAGAAATTCCTGGACTTACGCCTCCTCCAAATATGGTAATATTTATCCTGAAACTCTACGCGAGGATGTCACTTATCTCGTCCTGCTGATATGGGGAACTCCCAGAAGTCGAATTCTTTAACTGTTTCAGGCTAAAACTCCTACCACCAGCCACTCAGAACCATGGCGTTCCGCTCGTCCACGGATTTCCTTATAGCCCTATTATACTATGCAGTTGGCTATGCTGTAGACTTTCCATCAATCAATGACACTAACAATGGTCACGTTCTTGACATGCAACCGAGACACTTCGGTAGGTACGGCGAGTGCAACAGCTCTTAAATTTTGTAATGACTAATGATTCCATGCTTATAGGGCTACCAGACGAGGTGGCGTTGGACTTGCCTGTTTGGGTATCTTGAGATCAGCATAGAGCGGATGCCCTGGGACGTTATCAAGTATAAGGGAGACCTTGACCGCTAAATTTCCAGACTTCAGACATGGTTTCCAAACACAGCCTCTACCGACATGCCCTCCTCCCTCACTAAGGACCACTCCTGCGTCTCATCTTGCAACCTTTCCATCTTTTCAAAGGGCTCGCCACGAGTTCCGTCAAGCATTTTCACACTCGACGAAGCAATGGTCTAGTCTTCGTTTTTCTTGATGAAAAGAACAATGGATTCGTTTACATCACAATGGCTTCCAAACGTGGAAATGCTCACTCCCCTGTCCAGACATCTCTGATGGATATATCGTTTCCCATATATCACTTTCCATATATCACTTCCCATATATCACTTTCCATGTATAACTTCTCATATATCATTTTCCATATATCACTTTCCATGTATAACTTCCCATATATCACTTTCCATATACAACTTCCCATATATCACCTCCCATATCACTTTCCATGTATAACTTCCCATATATCACTTTCCATATACAACTTCCCATATATCACTCTCCATATACAACTTCCCATATATCACTTTCCATATACAACTTCCCATATCACTTTCCATATACAACTTCCCATATATCACTTCCCATATATCACTTTCTTTTTGTTTATACTTGAGCCTCTTACCATCACGCACATCATACTTTCCAGAAAAATTAGAACAACAATTAGCTCTAAGAACTGCGAAAGTACAGTCGACGTACATTCTGTATCGCGCTATATCCAGTTAACTACTGCATGAGATGCGGCCTCTTCACTTAAGTTTCTCTGGCCAAAAGGTTTTGTGAATTTTTGTACCTCTGACGTATGACAAATTAGTAGATTAGTTGGTCTGAATAGCAGAGCTTTCTACCGATACTATGACAATGTATTTTATACCATGTAACCAGTGTCATTTTGCGCGGTCGTAAGTGTAAGTTAACATTGTGTTTCAAGCGTCACATTTCAACAGAAATACAAAGGGAGAATCTTACCGACTTGAACGCTACACTGTGGATCGTCTGTTACACCAAAGCCAGGGAAGAAGCCCGTGTTATTTATTGCTTTCCGGCAAGTCCCCTGACTCCGTACACTGTCTCTCACACACACACACACACTTGCAGGCCATACTTCCGAAACAGAACCCTTCGATCTGGGTGGGGGACACAGAGGACACGTGCGCAATACTTACTTAGAAGTGATTAGTTTAAAAAAGGACATACCTCCCTCTCGTTTTACAACATCGCTTTTCTTTCTTCGCTCTGCAGAAAGAATTCTGTTTTCCCCTTTTCCTTTCCTTCATTCTCTCCCTTTCTTATTCTCTTTTCTTTGAGCCATTTTTATTCTTTACATTCCTATTCAATCGTCGTTAATTCCCCTCAACCAAACTTTCTAATAACTCCGTTCTGCTTTTTTCGTTCCCTTTTCTCTCCTTCGTTAAATTTTTACTTCACCTACTCTATACACAAAATCTTTCTCAAATTTTACATTGTAATTTTAAGAGAATTATAAAGCTGCGAAGTGCAGCTGACTACCAGCTTCGTCCATGTCGGTCCGGCGGCACGGAACAACTCGTCTCACAATTGTCAAATTTTCGTGAAATTTTATATTAAAGACTTATTTACGACGAAAATTGTAGAAAAAATTAGAGCACACATTTCATGTCAGATACATATTTTCCGAAAATCGTGCCTTTTATGAGATAATTACAAAAATAGGGCACGGCCAGACACGTGATCGAAAACAACATGTCGCAAAGAAGATTCGATTTGCATGCAAGAAAATTAAGACAAATATACAAAGAGTAATAATATTCAATGCACACTCATTTCGACCAATGACTTTTTAGGTTAAGCCGCATTTTGACTGGGGATAATCAAGGCAAAATGTTTCTAGTAGTAACATTAATGCTTAATCCTGCATACCTGGTTATAATTGCATAATTATATTGCGCCAAATATAGCAAACTTGTATTTCTTTTGGTGCGACGTAATAATCAATTAAGGATATTTAGTGTTGTAGGTCACATTTCTGTGCAGTTGTCGATTTTTATTGCCATTTACATAGTATATAATAGAAAAAATAAAAACGTACGAAGTTAATATTTAATATTTACTGATAATATCCAGGAACACGAAATGCCGTAGGTAGGTAGGTAGGTAGGTAGGTAGGTAGGTAGGTAGGCGGGTGGGTGGGTGGGAGGGTAGGTAGGTAGGTAGGTAGGTAGGTAGGTAGGTAGGTAGGTAGGTTATGAACGTATCCATGTATTGTTTACTACGTAGGCCTACTGTTCGTAAGTCAAAAATTACAAAATATTTCGTCGGACTGAAATTTTGTGGTTATGTACAGTACAACCCATAAATTTAACAGAAAGAAAACCAGCATAGACACATACTAAGTATGTCAAAGAAATGTAACAGCATAGCGTAGTAACAGCAGTAACAGACTGTGAATAACAAAACTTGTGACCCCACTACGTTACGACGTTATACGTACGTTTCCTATCATTTTAATATAAATATTTATTTTTATTTCCCTATGCATTTATTCCTTATTTCTTCATTATCACTGTAACTTACTTTGGATTTTATTTCCTTTCTTTGCGTTTTATCTTTTTTATAGAAAATGATGTGGAATTTTACCAGGAATTGTCGTGCCTTACGAAGATGTCTAAAATTATCAATGGCAAAGATGTACTCAGTAAACTGAATATAACTTCCATATAACATTTATAAACATAACCCGTCGCGATAAAATACTTACCTCTGCGCAGTTCTACGACTTACAATCTTCATATAAAAGAGCCTTATTTATTGCATACGTCATGAAATATACGAACAAACAAATTACGTAATTACGTATTGTAAGTTTCGTAAGAGACATGTCTTAACCAAAATTGAATACACCCAAACCACACCGACATATTCTGTTTTGTGGGATGTACTAACACGTAACTCGGTAGATACACAAAGGTAGCGGCGTTTCAGGGGGATTTTATGCTACCATCTTCAAGAGACAAGAGCCAGCCGAATGTGAAAATAGTACAGCTATGAGTATCGTCGTACCTGGATCGCAGCTCTGAACGAATCAATAGAAGAAAGACAGAGGACATGACAGAAGTGTATTGGCTCCTCATAGGGCCTTTTAAAAGTACTGAGTGCAAATATCTTATTCCGAATTCGTTCAAAATTTATGAAGATGTTGAGAGATACCGGAATGGACACTTCCCGATTATGACTATGGAACAGAACACACTATTAACGCTTCTAGACACTACAGCAGTTTAGAAGAGCCAATGCTTCACTGACGCGAACTGTATCCTGCCCGTAAATTTGTGTGTCAAGCTACCGAAATGGCAGTGCAAAGTTATGACCGATCCAACGACTTCTCAGAAATTTATATGACAGGCAGTGTTACAGCAGAGTCTGAGAACCCAAATAACAACATCCTACTATCGAGCGGGTAACTCATTGAATGTGACGCCTGAAGTCTGCGTTTCTAAATCCAAATACGTAAATACAAGCCTACGTGTTGCGATCCTTCCATTATTCTGCCACCACGCAGTCATTACAATAGTTAACGGGTAGGCGACCCAGCTTACATTGAATGCCAAAGACAATGGTATAATTAAACAGTGTAGATGTATCTAGGCTTCCGTAGGTTCTGCAGACTGGACCTTTACTGTTTAAAATTTATGTCTAGACAGTAGCACCGCTTCTTCTCTAAAGCTGTCTTTCAAGTTCATGGCGTGCACATACAGCGAAATTGCGGCTTTGTAGTTACTGTTTGGTGACTATGATGTACAAGGCAGTACCACTGTGAAGACTGTCTGCGACACGTAGATGTGGGGACTGTTACATTTTATAGTTGAAAATTGTATGGGATTTGTGCTAGTGACTGTGCAGATACGTAAGGGAAAGGAAGCAAGCAAAACACGGTGGTAGAGTCCTCCAGTGAGTAGCTGATAGTGACTGAATTAGTTACGAAAAGCCCAGTTGTTCGGTTCATAGCAGTTACCACAAAATACCACTCTTCGAAAACCTGTTAAGAGTTCCGAAGCACTGCGTGCGTGTGTAACATTTGATGCCTTCCAGACGGAGCAGATTCTCGTTGCGGTCTTCCCGTTTAGAGCACCGCGTTGTAGTCCCGTAGACAGGTACAGACGTATAGTACGTTACACTGCCTCTGTCTTCAGGGTGGAACTAAAGATGAATGGCCACTCACTGTCTCAGCTTGCTACTTTTTCGATACCTCTGCGCAGTATCATATGCGTCCGACTGACTGTTGACAGCGTAATCTACAAATACATCCTGATATCACCTAATTATCACATAATATCAGATGTTGCCGTCTTTGACAATGTTGTTGTTGTTGTTGTTGTTGTTGTTGTTGTTGTTGTTGACGACGTTGTTTGGTAAAGGAAATTCTAGCACGCGGATATTCTTTGTTTTTTATTAGAATCGTTGCCTGGCTTTTTATGACGTGTAAGGATCTCCTGGTGGTGACTGAAGGTTACCGCCTTCAGAGATGTTACACGCTGTAGTTTCATAGAAAGCAGATAACGAGTCGGAGAACCTTCATGCCTCCACCTTCAGAGCAGAATTAACAACGATTTCAGTAACATCTTCTTTTCCCATCAAATATAGGTCTACTGTATTAATGTATGTGTTACCGGCATTAAGTCTAGTGAAGTAAATCTATAAAATGCAGAGAAAATGTATAAATTGCGTACAGGTTTTACAAAGTGATTGAAATGAGAAGCTTCTAAAATATCAGTTCACACTTTACCTAGATAACCTATATTTTACCTAGTCGTTAAGTGAAATGTCCATACGAGTGTAGGGAGAGTACAGTACATAAGGAAACGTTTGTTCATACTCAACATACATGTAATGACGAACCTAACCTAACCCAACCCAACCGAGCCGAGCCGAGCCGAGCCGAGCCGAGCCGAGCCAAGCCAAGCCAAGCCAAGCCAAACCTAACCTAACCTAACCTAACAAAGACAACAGAAGTTTTTATTCACCCAACCAAGCCAAGCCAAGCCAAACCTAACCTAACCTAACCTAACAAAGACAACACAAGTTTTTATTCACACATTACCTACCAGTTGAGAGGCATTGTATGGAATTCCTAGGCAATGTGTCAATTATTTCATACTTGACCTATGCATTTTGGGCAATGTATACATCTCCTAGATACTCTATATATTGCCGTATTTTACACTATGCCGGTTAACATATGCATACCCTGATACCAATTGGTATCATACTTATCCGTGATATTGGTTTCTACCCTTACGATGAAGGCAGAATGTTAGTTTCAAACGTTAGTAAATTCTACCAGACTATATGGCGTCACATTCCTTAAGATACAAATATTGCTTGTCATGACTTTACTTCCCTATCAGTGATTATCTCTGTAGTCCGACACACCTTGCCCCACCTTCCTCATACTTCGTCTTAGCATTACTACGGAATAATTCGGTTACAATTTCATTACGGCAGGAATAGCCACAAATTAACACGACTGTCAGTTAAGTTGTATACGTAAGTTCTCTATGCTTATAGTGGAATCAGCAGCATTAGATATTTCATTGAAACTTCCGCTCCCCAGTATATATACTTTAGAAATGCATATACAGTCCGATGCTCATAAAAGTAGTTTGCATGACTGGATACTATGTGCCACATACACACGTATTTTGAAAGCAGTAAGTGCTCGAGTCCTATGTTAAATAAAGGTTGTCTATCATGCCGAAAAATACTATAACGCAAAGGATCGTAGATTCTATTTTATGCGCCGTGTTGTTCTTTATACATGAGTTTCATAAGCACTGTAATCCTTCCAAGCGACTCAATTTCCCTAATGCCACTAAAATATGAGCACATAAACTTCTGCAGAGTACACAGACAGTGTAATGGAAACAAATGGATGAAAGCACGGTATTTTCTACAGTGTGTTTTTATAGAAAAGTCGTTTCGTTTCCTCTACGTAAAACTCTTATGATGTAAAAATAAAGAAAGGGACAACCGTATAAGAGTACACACATCTCAATGTAATTTTGTTACTTTACGCCAAACGACACTATGCTGGGTGCAAAGCAGCTGTCACCTTAACGCTGGGCGCCTGAAGTCTCACATACAGTTCGTACCACAAAGAGAATAATACCCCGTCTCCATTACGAAGAAAACGAGTTAATTCTGTTTAGAAACGTAATTGTTGATTGTTTTGAAAATCATACGAAACATAAATAGCTACACTGTGTAGGCGAAATTCATAAGGCAATTCTGTCCCTCTGTTTAACCGAGCACCATGCCATAAATGCATACGGTAGTGTGGATTTAAAGCTCCGTGTGTACCGAATTTTGGCAGCAGACAGTAGTGAATTGTCAGCTGCAGTCTTCAAGCCCTTTAACCTGGACACAGAGCCCAGACACCCACTCAATAGGAGATGGTGGTCTCCAAAGCTGATCTGAACTATTTGAACAGGAGAAATTTCTTGCCAAGGACAAGTATATAACACACATTTCACGATCTTCCGCCCCGTAGCCCACTCACTACATCGACTGGCCTATTCCCGTTCCTCAACTTTTTAAAGCCTAGCGGTAACTTTAAGTACCACCAGGTTTAACATTAAAAAATTCTACGTGGTGCCCACATTGCGTTTATGTGTTTTGTACGGATCTCAGAACAAACGGCAACTTTCGCCTTATAAAACATCAAGAGACTGGTTTTTATAACCGAAGTGGAGAGTGTTTACAGCGCGGTACGCACTGGATCCTTATATAAAACAGATACGCTTCGTCTTTAAAGGGTTAAAGTAAGCGGTACGTACAGTAACCCCTCAGCTCTCAGGAGTTAAACCGAATAAATACAAACGACGCACTGAGAAACACACATGGCTGTTACTATGGAAGAAATCTGAAGTTAAATAAACGTAACAAAAAGTGACACAAAACATGCTAACATAAAATCCTAAATCAAAATTATATTAAGATTTAAGAAAGAAGAAAAGAAAGGAATAAGAATAAATACAAAGCGAAAACGAGCATAAACACGCATGAATAAAGTGCAGGAACGGGGAAAATGATAAACAAAGAATTATAAAACCGAAAACATCTGGATGTAAAGAGCAAACACAGACCCACCCGGTAAGGGTGAAACAGAATTAAGTAACACATATAGGAATGGCACAGTAACGTGTAAGATAAATAATGAAATATGTAGTAGGACTGCACTTTAAATTCCAAGGGAAGAATCATGAAAGTGGATTATACGATTGTATTATTGTATTCCCTTTCTTGCATTAAATTCCACCAAACAACACAGATCTCTGCATTTGTTGTGACAGTTGGTACATCTCTGAACCTATGAGTACATTACATATGCTTGGAGAGCAAACTGAAACTGTCAAACGATCCTAAATTACAGACGTGGAGACTTACTGACACGAGGGTGTCAATACATATCCATAAGCCATTCACTTTCAAACGCATATATCAAAATAAAACCCTCGACACAGAACTCTAATTTTGTCGATAATTCTTATTGTTGGCTTTGCATAATGTGTCGCCACTTGTGGTAACTTTCTGAGTCGTCCGGCAACAGGATAGCGTACATGCTAGAACAAAGTTTTTGAAGAGTAGGAATACATCATTCTACTGACAGTCCGCTTCCACTTTTCGCTATTTTCGAACATGTATGCCGTTAGAACACACACTGAACACGTCTGCCACTGGCGTAATATTATGCGAGTCCCCTCTGCCAATTAGTAACAAAACATTCCAGCATACCACGTGCATGAAACAACACACGCAATTTAACCTGCAGCGATTTTTCCATCATCTTGTATATAGGCGTTTATTAACCTTTTAAAGCCTTGCGGTAACTTTGCAAACGACCAGGTTTAACATTAAAAAATTCTACGTGGTGCCCACATTGCGTTTATGTGTTTTGTACGGATCTGAGAACAAACAGCAACTTTTGCCTTATAAAACATTAAGAGATTTGTTTTTATAACCGAAGTGGAGAGTGTTTACAGCGCGGTACGCACTGAGTCCTTACATAAAACAAATACGCTTCGTCTTTAAAGGGTTAATGCGTCGTGTTTAAAAATGCCTAGTGTGTGTGTCGTATTTGACAAGACAACAAACAAATGGAGCATAGCATTTAACTACACAGTACACAGTTCTCCTTGAGAATCTAACGGTCGCTCATCTACTCAAGAAACATTTCGACATTTGTGAAAACCGGACGTTCATTACCGTCTTACAAACAGTCTCTGGTCCCTATCCTGAGCCGCATAAAACTAGTCCTTACATCCCTTTTCGTTTTAGACGAATTTTATAACCAACCTCCCATCTATGCCTAGGTCTCACAAATGATCTTACACCTTCGAGGTTTGGCGAAAGAAATTTTGTACGTATTTTTAAGCTCCCCGTGTGTCTTCTAAATCTCGTACATCCCATCATCCATGACTTCATAAACATATAATTATTTATTTTAAAATTTATATCATTATTATATTATATTATATTATATTATATTAAGCAGTTTCCCTTCACTTGGTTTTCTTCAGCTTCCTGTCACTTCATTTTTGTTGCACCCAAATGTTTTTCTCGGCATTACTACGTACATATATACACACATTACTCCACACACAGAGACGACATTAATTCATGCGAAATGATACACACATACTTAAGGTTAGGAGTGCTACGTACCACGTTGTTAAGTGGGTGCCTGGTGTTCATATCAAGGTGAATGCGTCGGACAGGGCATGTGGGACACTACGGGGGAGAAGGGAAATGTATGCAGGGCCACGGTGGGGAAATATGAAGGACAGAGACCCCTTTCAAGACCTAGACGTAGAAGGCAGAAAGCTAACTAATGGGTTTTAAAGAAATATGATGGAAGGGCATGGAGTGCATTCATCTGGACCAGGAAGCGACAAGTGGCGAGCTCTTTTGAACACGACAGTAAACCCTGTGGGTCCATAATACGCCCGGAATCTTTTTGACTAGCCGAGAGCCTGTCAGCTTCTCAATACTCCACTGAGTTAGGAGTGTCCTGTATTCTGTGGCCTCACTTCCCATATATTGTTTAACGGTTTAGGCCTACGTGTGTGTGGGATATATATCAGTAGGACCACGACTAAATGACAGCGCAGGAGGGACTGGGGGAAGTTCCGATATAACGCACGTAATTTAACCTCAGTAACTGGAGAAGAAAACTGATTGCTTTCCTGTGGGACGTGACGCCGTGTAGTTTTGTAGAATGGCACTAACCTGTCTTCCACCCTGAAGTTGAAAGGAAGTTTGTTATTTTGAAAATTCGGTCCCTTCTACTAGACTTCACAGTCACATTCTTCAAACGGACCATGTGAAGAATCTCAGCTCTGATACGAACACGCGATAGGTTATGTCGCCAGAATTGTATGTATAGGATAAACCACAATGAGCAGCAATAATTTTGAGGCATAGCGGCTTCCTAACAACGTGGACACCCAAAGATTAAGCGTTCTGGGATATCACGCCGTGCCAAACTGTAAAAAATTACCGACGTTTCGGAAGAGCTTCCTGCCACCAGAAGTTGAAGACAGCAAGATCTTCCAAAAGCGTGCACATAATTACCAATCGACACGGTGTCATACACCAGAATGACTTCATCGTCATACACAACACTGTGAGAACCTCAAATTACGGGGCAAAGTCACCTGCTCTGCTGCTTTCAACTCCAAGTGCGGTGAAGACGAGGCTGGCAGGAACTGGAGAGAAGTCTACACTCAAATTACGGCCCTTGGCATGAAAATGCTCTTTCAAAGGCGCCTGAGACACAGACCAGCTGAAGCAGGTGTAAGGGCGTCAGCTTCTGACACTTTGTCGAAGGGACAAATTACTTAGAAAGCTCTTGTCTTTTATGTATGGTGGAAAATAATCTGCAATATGACTGAGGTTATTTATAGTCACTGCTTATTATTATTATTATTATTATTATTATTATTAACTGACTCCATGGAGCAGAGTCCTTCCTGAGAAGCTATTATTATTATTATTATTATTATTATTATTATTATTATTATTATGTGTGTGTGTCTCTTGTCACAGGCCTTTTCTTCCCGGTACGTCTCTTGAACCAGCAGTGATCCCCACCGCTCCGGCTTCAAGCTTCACTGCAGAACTTTCCGTATTATGTGTGATGTTCCAAGTATAGCTGTCGTTTGTAGTGAATCTATCGAATGTTTTCCTGGTATAGCTTCTAAGTTTTTCTTTAAGCTTCTCGTTACTATTCCAGTGGCTCCAATTATTACTGGTACAATTGTACACTTCAGGTTCCACATTCGTTGTATCTCTATACATAAACTCTTGTATTTTAACCCCTTTTCCGCTTCCTTTTGCACAACGTTTTTGTCTGCTGGTATTGCCACATCTATCAGTGTGCATGTTTTCTCTTTTTTGTTCTTAATTATTATATCTGGCCTATTGGCTGTAACTTCTCTGTCTGTGTGTACTGCTTGATTCCATAACACTGTGACATCTCCCTCTTCACACACAGTGTATGTGTGCATGTGTGTATACCATTTGTCTGTGGTTTCAATGCCCAAGGCTTTACATATTGAGTAGTGTAAATGTAAACAGACTTTATCATGTCTCATTAAATATTCGTTCTTTGCCAAAATGGGGCATCCTGAGGTTAAGTGGTCAATAGTTTCTTCATGTTGTTTACACAACCGGCATTTACTCTCAATTTCTTCCTTCAAAATTTTATTCTTAAAATAGTTTGTACTAATTGCTTGGTCTTGAGCTGCCACTATTGCACTTTCTGTTTCTCCCTTGATGTCGCCAGATTTTAGCCAGTGATATGACTGTTCAATATCCACCAGCTAAGCATCTATATTACGTGGCAATTGTCCATGCATCCTCTTCCCATGCCATCTTCCTTTTGTTTTTTCCACTATGCTGTCTTTCAACTTTCTTGTTTCTGTCTGTACTTCTGTCTTGAGGCATCTAGCTGTCTCTAACACTGCTGAGTCCGTGTTGTGTTGGTGTGTTCTTACAACCTGTATTAGTGAGTCTTCCTTCATTTCTACATATTCCACCATTTTTGCAATTTCTACTGCACAGGCTGCTTCTAATTGCATTAAACCCCTTCCTCCCTGTTTTCGGGGAACATACAAGCGATCTACATCTGCCTTTGGGTGATGCTGTCGATGAATGGTTAATAATTTCCTCGTTTTCCGATCTAGTTTTCGCAGTTCTTCTAAGTGCCAGTTAACAATTCCAAAGCTGTATCTAAGTACTGGTACTGCCAATGATCCAATTGCTTGAATTTTATTCTTTGCACTTAATTCTGTACCCAAAACTAATCTCAGTCTCCTCAAGTATTCCTTCTTAAACTTTTCTTTCTCATTCTTATTCTGTATGTCAAAATTCTCTTCTATTCCCAAATACTTATATGCTTTCCTCGGGTCCAGTTCTCTAATGTCGTTCTCAAACGTGCTTCCTATGTGCATTTTGCTTTGGACCCTACCTCTTTTCAAACATATTCTTGCACATTTTTCTAAACCAAAATTCATATTTATATCTTTACTAATTGTCTGTACAATTTTTATTTCGTTCTTCAAATCATTCTCATTTCTACCTACCAGTTTCAAGTAGGTAGAAATGAGAATGATTTGAAGAACGAAATAAAAATTGTTATTATTATTATTATTATTATTATTATTATTATTATTGATACAAATTCTGTCCCTCCCTTTTGGAAATTGTCGGTCTTCGTGTGCCAAACTCGCAACGTCAGAAAGTTTACTATGTGTAATGCTTATTTCAAACGTCGCAACTGTACTTCCGCTAGATGCGCTTCGGCGGCTAATAGAATCCCTTAGAGATACTGACATATTCAAGAGAAAGTCTGTTTAGCCTAACGATTTGTTAAATTAATTATGCTAGTTTTAACTACTTAAAATCTGTGTTCGTGTTTTCGTTTTTGTTACGTTTCATTAATTTAAGTGTTTATATTTGTGGGCAGTTTTTCCACGTATTTGCTCTCATGTTCCTGTGCTGTCCCTGTGATTGACCTTTTGGCTGTCGTGTCAGCACGTTAATAATAAAGAAATGAATTTATTTACACCTAAGTGTTTTATCATCGAACTTACCCCGTTTTTATTGCCTTCAATTAAACTCTACCGTTTCAGTATCTCTGTATACTGCAACCGTCAATTCTAAACCCTGCATATTTCATGGAATTAATGCACGGTGAAAACCTCAAATTATATATTACTTAGGCTTAAATCTTTGAAGTATAAACTTTACACACTGAATCAAATGAACAAGCAACATGTAGACTTTAAGGTAATATTTTTTTATGAACTTGAAAGCAAAGAAATGAAGACTATATAATATGACAAAGGTTTCAAATAGCAGTACATGAGTTTCCAAGTTTTTCCATTGATATGCTAGCACCGCAGGTGTATAAAATGTCTCACGTGCAGAAAGCAAAGAGTGTGTCCTGGTGTCATGAACTGTTATCCGCTGTTACAGTGAAACATCCAGTCACTGAAGTTAAGGCCAATTTCGAGCAGCTCTTGTTCATGGTCAAGAAGAAGAAGATAATCTCCCCAAAAATTAAGCATGCCACAACCGACGGTGCACAAAATTCTGTAAACTCATTTGACATATGGTACTAGTTAGAAATATTAATAGCTGCAACATGTAACAGACAACGACGAGAAAAAGAAGTTCTTTGCGTATTTTGATGTGGCTTTCTTTCAAACCTTGAAGAAGACGGAATTTGTAGGGCCAAAATTATGTTTAGGCATAAAGCAACTTTCGATCTCTTCAGAAAAGTGCACCGAAAGTATGATCAGAATTTTGAGGAGCAACAATCCGCATGCATAGAATATGACCGTACACGGCACATGTTCAACATCTTTTGTGCACTTTCCTAGCAAAAAATATTCGGGCCTCTACATTTTGCCGAAAGCATTGTGAATGGTGTACACTATCTTGACATTTTGGGGAAACTCCTCATGCCGATCTCATTTCTGAATAAGAGGGTCATAATATTCCAGCAAGATGGAGCGGTTCCATGTTTTCACATTTTTGTTCGAGGGCCACATCTTGGAATGAAATTTTCCAAGGAAACAGACTGGCCACCTCGTTCACCTGACCTCACATCACTTGATATATTCTTCTGGGGGGTAAATAAAAACGCGGTTTACGATCCACCAATCCCCACCACTTTGCCGGAATGTCCGAGGAGGATAGGAGCTGTTGCGTCTACATTTACACCCCCATGCTCAAAAATGTACGGACTGAATTTGCATACAGATGACATTTGTGCCACGATACTCACTCTGCCCTCATTATACATCTGTCATCTGTTAAGAGTGAGACACAAAATTTTATCATATGAATTAACAAAATAAAAACTTCATGTTATGCATACCGTTGTGATCATATTTAAAGGAATCTACTTCAATTTTTCCGTCTCCATAACCTTTATTAAAATTGTGGAGATGGAAACAATTAAAATAACTTTCTTCTACCAAAATAGGTTTAGTTTTCTTCACTGTTCCTCATACGTCTTAAGCTATATTATATTAAATTCTTCTAAACTTCCTGTGTCCATCCGAAAATAAAAATTCAGTTTGCACTTCATAGTAAAAACTATCAGCTTCTATTAAAAAGACCAGCTGGTTAATGATTAGAGAAACCACCGCAGTTTATTCTGAGAAACATGAGAACTGTCATGATGCAAAGTGTCGGAAAAACGCAAAAATTCAAGTGCAAAGCAGGTGACAGATTTCTCATTTAATTTAAACGGATGAATGAAATACGAATGTTACGTACTGTTCTCCAGAATAACTCACGAAACACAAAGCAAAGTAAGATACTGCTCACATTAGCGTTTCAAATGTCCATCTGACCTTTCACTCCAATTGCATTAAATAAAACACACATTTCACTTAAGACCAGCTCACTAAATGAAAATTCAGCATGTAACACATCGTTCCCTTACAGTATCAAACCGTTATGTGATACTTCGTTTTGGGTACGCTAAATATTCACTATAATAAAAATGGAGTCCCTGTTACGTGTTCCGAGAAATTGTTAGTCGGACACCGCCGATATATGCGGGTTGCAGAAAACGTTATAAGGTAGTTTTTCTACGTTCGGACGTAATACAATTAAAGAGTAACCGCATACAAGGTTTCTTCTTTCTCGTATTAGCACAAGCAGAATAAAGATAACATACAATTTTCAAACCAGAAGTCCGCCTCTTTTTATAGAAGTAAGGCTAGAATGAACAGGCAAGGCTACGAGGAATTACATTTGGCATCACTGTAACTGCATTTTCTGTGCTATATATCCGGGATAACTGTGTTTTCAATAAGGTGCAGATATCTTATTATATACTGATATTTATTTCACATTTAGGCATACTTCTGTAAAACATGGGGGAATAACTGTCTATAGAGAAAATAATAAAATCCGTTGAAACAACAAAACGTATCTTTTTTGAGGAGCACAAACACGTCCATAATCGCCGTACGTTCACTGTAAAGACCGAACCTAAACAGCGATAGTAAGTAAAGTTAGGTTCATGAATTTTTTGGCCACGAACTTCCATAGGACATTAAGGTTAGGTTCGAGGTTATACAACCTTTCAGTTATCGAATTGACACTCAGCCTAAGCCACTACAAAGCATGCAGCATACAGCTGCACAGCACTGTTTCATTTGTTTATCAGTCTGCTTGTCATTTGATTGATCTGAGTAGCCATAATCTAAAAGCAGTGTTCACAAATGGCTAATATAAGCGAAGCTAATGTAAAATAAGTGTATGAAAATACGTAGCAGCCTGAAAGTGTATTTTAGACACAACTAATACACTATATTTCTGACAGAAAATGTCTGAGCATAAGAGTGAAGGAGACGGAGGACATATACCGTAAATTGGATTTTTATAACTTTTACCGTACGCCAAATATATCAAAATGGTAAAGTCAGAGAGGACGAGATGTGTGCGACATGTAACAAGCACGGAACAGAGAAGACCTGGATAAAAGTCTTTCTAGGAAATTCTGAAGGAAAGAGGCCATCGGAAGATCTACTCGAACACGGGAGGATAATATTACAAGGCACGCTAAAGAAATAAGGTCGGAGACTGTGGACTGGATTCATCTGGCTCAGAATAGTGACCAATGACTGCTTCTTACGAGCAATATAATGAACATTAAGGATACTGTCTTCTGGGGTGTGACGCCATGTAGCTTAGTGCACAAGTACAAACGTTTCTCCGAAACAATGGTACATACACGGCGTCGCGTCCCGGGAAATAAAATCTTCATTACTATCGCTGCGATGGGAATGAAACTTCCCTTTCAATAAAAGACAAATTTATTAAATGTTAGCTTGTCAAGTATGTCTGTTCATCAAATTGTTTATCTGATACTTTGGTAGAAAACACACTCTAATCCTGAAAGCCGCAAGGGTGGAAAAAGAGACAATTTTCTGGTAGTCACATTCTCAAATATGCAACAAAAAGTTTTTTATCTGCCACCTTTTATTTAAAATGATATATTTTCCGTAGTGATAATATTATGTTTCATTCTCTTTGTATTATCTCTGCAAATTTTGAGGGGCGCCAGACTCCGTTGAAGGGAGGCTTGGAAGAGGACATCCTCCACCCACTTCGCTGTATTGTTATAACTAACGTATACAGCCTATAAGAATAAAAACGAACGCACAGCCGAGAACGCTCCCAGCTCCCTACCGCGCTGGCTGAATTTCAATGGACCCTGTCACACAGAGGTAGTCGCTTTTATAAATGCGTTACCGTTGCAGGACGGACCGGAAGGTACGCTGCGTACTGCGCATTAAATATATAGCTGTTGGGGGGGGGGGGGCGTTAGGAGGGGTTGTCGTCTCTTGCACTGGCAAACACACTTTTCCCAAACTACAGCAAGCTGATAGTACTGCCACTGTAATTTTGACGGCTCAATCAAAATAATGAACGTACAAATCTTCTTTATGGAAATTACATTTAACCTTTTAAAGCCTAGCGGTAACTTTACGTATCACCAGGTTTAACATTAAAAAATTCTACGTGGTGCCCACATTGCGTTTATGTGTTTTGTATGGATCTCAGAACAAACAGCAACTTTTGCCTTATAAAACATTAAGAGACTGGTTTTTATAACCGAAGTGGAGTGTTCACAGCGCGGTACGCACTGAGTCCTTATATAAAACAGATACGCTTCGTCTTTAAAGGGTCAATGACGATATCTGACGGTCTCACAGCAACGTTAAAGTTGAAGTCTTCTGGGACGACGTCATGCAAAGTGATAGAGAGTTATCAACTTGCTGTCCCATCTTCAGGGCAGTCCAAGAATATCACTCTGAAGATGGCAGCACTACGCTGCCCCGAAATATCTGTAACGATTCACCAATCTACAAGGTGTCGTATCCCAGAAGACCTGTACCTTCAATATATCAGGACTTTACAGGGTGCTGAGGCACTGTACCATAAAACAAGGCAAGTAATTAACTGCATAAATTAACGCTTTAATGTCAATCGACGTTATCACAGTGATTTGTACCAAGACTACGGTCTTCAAGTTGTGTTGCAACATAGTTTGGTCGATAATGACCAATGTTTTGGATAAGGGATTGCGCCACTCTTCAGGATATCATCCTTGTTTTAAAGATGGAGGCAGCACTCCCTTCTGAAACGTCGACAGCTATGTACGAAGACATACAGCGTGACACTGCGCACGACTGTAATCTTAGGCTATCTAAACATATAATTCTAATTAGATACAAATAATATACACATGGAGCCATATAGATGATAACCTCTTTGTAAGAAATGCGCTGCGTTTATTTTAGACCACTATATAGGAATATTTGTTTTATGATGTTGGCAATAACACTTCGATACATGTAAGACCGAACATCATACTTGTACGATATCTGTAGGTGTCGTTGACAGTTTACAGCCAACTTAGTCTCGTCTAATTTCCCGTACTCCAATTAAATATAGCTCATACTCTTCACAAATATTTTTAGTACGTTCAGTGAACATGACCCACCAAGATTCCTGGTTTCATATTTCGTGTCAATTTCCCCGTTATTCAGGGCGCTGTAAAGAACATCAAACAGTCCGTGGCCCCGCGTAACATTCGTAATGTGCTATTTTTTAAGTTGAAGAAATATCAACCCACAGCCCAGTCCCACACTTTGACAGCTATCCACTACTGGTCATTCGCTATACTCGCAGCTAACCTCCATATCTGGAGACCACCTCCTCACTCCGCATCCAGAGAAGGCGCCGTGCCGCGGTGACAAGACACACATTTAAAATACTTACATAAACACATAACATCAATATAAATATTACCACGTAAAAATTAATTAATTTAAACAAATCCTAACAGCAGTAAATTAAATACATTTCTGTAATTCCAACAAATGTAAATGCTTTCCGAAGATTAACTACCGTAATTTCAAATAACACTCGAATAGCAACCACTGAAACAATGCTTAGTAACAGGAGTCACACGCTTACATACACGCTAACTCTCGCTCAGTTAACAACTGTCCACAAATTCCTCCAAAAGCAATTCTACACGTTAATCGTACGGAGAGAAGTCTTCGCTACTCGCTGGCAACGTTATATCTAATGCAAGTCTGTTGCACTGTGAAAGTTCCCTTAAATCCAGACTGAAAGCAGAACCACAATCACGATAAACATAAAGTAACGTAATCAATGGGAACATTATACTTTCTGAAAGTTTAGGCGAAGAATTATACTAATTAGACTGAAGCTGAAGAAAAATTTCGTCATGGCTCCTATACGCCCTAACGTTCCTTCTCCAGCGCACCTCCGTATATTCCCTCTAGCTGCTGCTCTCTAACCATTCCATTCGCAAGAACGTGTTTAGGGATATCCTTCCCTAGCTACAAGCACTTTGGGCTGCATTACAGGGAACTGGAGGAAAACAGAGAAGTAGGCCCAGAGAAGGAAGTCTCGAGCGGCACTATCCCTACAATCCATGGGACTTTTTCTGCGCCTTCATTATAAGTTATAACACGCCATTTCCTGAAATGCCTCTTCTCTCCTGCCGAACGTAGCGGTGTGGCGAGTAGCATTCCTGATTCGTACGCAGGAGGTTCCGTGTTCGAATTTCGGCCCTAAGACTGATATCTGCCATAAATCTACTCATTTCTTGCACAGAAATGCCGCAATAATTCCTCAGAAAAGCCACGGCCGCTCCCTTTCGCATGGTTTACAATTCGACACTATGCATTGCACCATTCGACGCTCTTTAATCTGAAATACGGAGACCGTGGTTGATTCAACCACACATAAATAAATATTGCAAAAGAATAAGTAAATTAATAAGGTAAAAAATGACAGATACTTGCGGCAGAGCAAGCAATGTCTTACTTCGCCGCGGTGTCCGAACCGGCCATGCCATCTCTGCAGCCTCTTATTCAACGGATATCCAGGACAGAGTCCGCAGGGACATGGCGGCTCCAGGGCGTATCTGGCCGCGGAACTCCACTTAGGATTTAGATCTGGAACACCCAAAGATCTACCGCCACGCCCCCTAAATGTCTTCCAGTGTTAGATTCTTTAACGCATGGAAACGTTCATACTCATGAGACGCATTACGCTGCCAGGTCTGTATTGTCAATGCAGCAGATACAAATTGACGGGTGTTTATGCTATTATCTCTGCAGTAGATTCAAACTCACAGTTGTTTATACTATTATATCTGCAGCAGATTCAAACTCACAGTTGTTTATGCTATTATCTCTGCAGTAGATTCAAACTCACAGTTGTTTATACTATTATCTCTGCAGCAGATTCAAAGTGACAGGTGTTTATGCTATTATCTCAGCAGTAGACTTACGCTGTTATCTCTGTAGTAGGTTAAAAGTGACACGTATTTATGCTATTATCTCAGCAGTAGACTTATGTTATTATGTCTGTAGTAGATTAAAAGTGACAAGTGTTTATGCTATTATCTCTGCAGCAGATTCAAACTCACAGTTGTTTATGCTATTATCTCTGCAGCAGATTCAAAGTGACAGGTGTTTATGCTATTATCTCAGCAGTAGACCTATGTAGTAGATTAAAAGTGACAGGTGTTTATGCTATTATCTCAGCAGTAGACTTATGTTGTTATGTCTGTAGTAGATTAAAAGTGACAGGTGTTTATGCTAATATCTCTGCAGTAGATTCAAAGTGACAGGTGTTTATGCTATTATCTTTGCAACACACTTAGTCGCGAGATATTTATGCTGCTGTTCCGTCGGCAGTCTAAGTCATGGTATGCTTGTGTTACCCTTAAAGCATTAGATTTAGTCATTAGATGTTTATGCAAGTGGTAGCTTTCCAGTCATGACGTAGCTACAGTACTATTATAGCTGCAGCGTTGGTAAACCATCCAAGCAGTATCTTTGCAGTCATGACATGTTTTTATGCTACTATCCCAGCGCATACAGAAATAAACTGAGAACGCTAGACGCTGCCCGAAGACAAATGATGTACGTGTAACTACATATTCGAACCCTGGACAAACCCAGTATGTGGTCGGTAAAGTTGGGTAGAAATTTACGGACAAAGGGAGGGAAGGCTCAAAACGGCATTATACGGTATACAGGAATATTGTGGCAAAGAGACAGTGGTCTTTGTACGTCAGGCGGGCTAATTAATACGTAATAAGAGTGTAAGAGGGAAATAAAATCAGTTTCACATTACAACATACTAATTACAGATCACGTATGCTACGAGAAGAGTCACAAGTTAACTGAAATATTAAGTGACATAACGCAGACTAAGTTACCAGATACATTAGTTGCGTTTCGAAACTTAACTCTGCTCTTCTACCGAGTTTAAATTTATTTCGAAGTAAATGGCGAAATGTTTAAATTGAAGTGGCTCAAAGACAGAAACATATTCCATGGTAGCCATTCAATCCATGTTTTATGAGCCACATTTCACTCTAAATATTTTAGTCCGAGGCACGTAGATAGGGAATCTTCTAATGAAGTTAAGTTCAGAGAAGCATTTAGAAAAATGTTTGCGTTATTTCCTTCACTTAGAGGTAAGCAAAGAATGACTGTTGCTACGTACTTCGACGCACTACATTTTAATTTTGGAAGTTAATTATGTGATAAAACTCTATGCCGACATTCAAATGAACTACGCTTTTACGTACAAGGCACTTAAAAACATGCGCAGTACATTGACTTTACCCTCCCGTTAAATTAAAGCAAAACAAAATTAATATTAAATATACTGTACTTAATGTCATCATTTTGTTCCTGCATATTTGCTGCTAATTAAAAATAACTCGATATTAAATCTTGTAGCGCCCTTCAACGTAGCGTCATTGTGCTTAATATCATCAGCCAGCACATCAAAAGTCTGCAACATGGAAACTTCCACTGCCACGTATATACATTTACTACCTGCAGACTATACTGTGAAGATTTTTTTTTTGGTATTACATGAAATGAAAAGCGAGAACAACAAAACGCATAAGAGGGTAAAACCTCCCTCTAAACATCAAAACTCTGTATAGTATGACAGAGTTTACGGTTGACTGTGTGTGTTTGTTACGTCATTCTCATGTCGTTTCCATGACAACATGCAGTTTTTACGTACTTACACAGACAGATGGCGGCCCTTTTTTCGGAAAGGACCCATCTGAAGGACAATTCATTGTTTCAATGTAAAATAAATAACAGAAAATTAGGAAACGATTAAAGGAAATTAATAAATGGGCTGAGGTACAACAGAAAGAGGCAATGATTTTCCGCTGACTTTCAAGGAACCTATCCCCTTAGCAATTATAAATATTTGGATCGGCGCTGGCAGCGAACCACTGAGCTTGTAGCTTAGAATTAAACTTTACAGCAGCATATATAACGGACGTTGGAAATACACTCGTCTGTATAGATAACCATGGCAAAAGTTAGAACTAATACGCAAAAAACAAGAACAATGCTATAAGGATAATGCCTAGACTCCACATGCCTTGAAGAAAACGGCAACTTTCTGTGTAATTATAGTGTCAGAAATTAAACGCTTATGAGTTATGGCTTGACATTCTATAAGCAATGGAAATGTAAAATAAGCTACCCGAGACATCACAGAAAGGGCAGTGAAAACAAGAAACTCTGCTGGCACATGTTGCAGATGCAAGGATAATATCAGAGACAGGATGTGCGGCGGTATCAGCTGGGTTTATCTGATACATGACTATAGGATTTTGGCCCTCATACTTCTATAACCACTTCGTTTCTGGATTTTTATTTTGGAGCGACAGACGAAGGCCCACATACAGAAAGAAATTAGACGTAAATGGATTCATATGGATTAGGTCACGGACGAGCAGCGGGTTTTTGCGAACACGATAATAAAATAGAGATTGCCATAAAAGATGAGGAACTTGTTGACCAGCTGAGTAACTATTGAGTTTTAATGACCTGCGGTACAAGCAGTTTCTCCCCACATTTTACGAAACTCAATACTGGGCTTTAGTTGCATCCGGTCTGATGTTTAATTTACTGCCAACTTTGTAAAAAAAAAAGCAGTACACAGTGTAATGTCTAACTAACTTACCAACACAAGGAAAACAAAACCCTGAGCAAGAGGCGGTAACCGATCGTATTTCGTAGCTACAAACTCAGTCCAGTTATTTTATTTTCTGAGGCGGAAGTTTAGTAACGTGGCATGATACAAAACATAAATACGTCTGAAACAAGAAGAATCCACGAGATACTCTCCAATATGTCCAAAAATGTACAATTATTTTACACGTACCTGATAATTCAGAAATAACGTCAAAACTTCGCATTAGTAGTCACAGTACTAGAAGCATAAAGTATGGTGAAGCTAATTACATACAGTCTCTCGTACGGATGTTACAATAGGAAAAAGTTCCCTCGCAGAGAACTTTGTTTACTGCCTAAATAGAAGATCTATGTATTTATTAGTAGCTTATTTAACGACGCTCTCAGCAGTTCAGGATACTAACTCCATGGAGCAGAATCCCTTCTAAGAAGCTAAAAGGTCCTCAGCTAGTCAACAAATTCCCCGCATTTTATAGAACCCGAAGGGTCACTACCGCATTCACAAACACCCGCCACCTGTCCCTATCCCAAGCCTGCTCAATCCAGTCCATGCCTCCCCATCACACTTCTTGAAGACCCATTTAAATATTACCCTCACATCCATGCCTATGTCTTAGGAGTGGTCTCTTTACCTCAGGTCTCCCCACCATAACTCTGTATACATCTCTCCTGTCCCCGTAAGTGTCACATGCCCCGCCCACCTCACTCCTCTTGCTTTGATCACCGGAATAACACCGCAGTTCAGAATAAGCAGGGTCTAATTGTAGGGCGAAGGATGAGACACGGTTTGGAAAGGATGTGAAAAGAAAGCGTTTGTTGCCTCATCTGGGGTGGGGGAAAAAAATCCTGTCACTTTATTCAAAGGACTGAGGAAAACCACGGAAATACTCAGAAAAAGTATGTCCCCACACCGACATTTCAAATCTGGACTTTCCAAACACAGCACATGACTTGTAGCCACCGTACCATGACAGTCGGTTAGAAGATATAGCGTCCTACTGGGCCCATCGACATTGGCAACAGTGTGGCTCATATTCTCGTTGAAACTATAAGGCTACTACGTATTTCCTGGTGTTTTAAAAAGCGCCGCTTCAGAAAGTATGTGACAGTACACACGAATATAAACACACTTCACACAAAACGACTGTTACATCATGACATGACGCTCCAGTTTACACGGCATTACCTCTTCTAATTTAAAGTATACTCCACTTCAAAAAGCTAATATAAGTTTTAACACGCCATTCTGGAGACGACTGTATGTCTTGTACTAGCTACAATAAATGACAGTAATGGGACCCAATAAAATATTCAAATGACTGGGTCTAAGTACTGGTATTACAAACGACACATGCATGTGCTGTGTGGAAGGGTTACTGAAATATGGGTATTACGCTCGATTAGTCACAAGGTCTGACCTCCCCCATCCTACTTTACATTCCTTCTATATTACATAACCAGTCTTCAACCGTAGATGTGCCCAAAAATAAACGCACAACTGCTCGAAGCGACGGTCTTGTTTCTTGCGTTGTATCCTCGTTCTTGGTGGTTCATTTTATGACGCTGTCAAGTGACTCGTCGAGTGGAAAGATGTTTCATGAAACATAAATTCGAAATAATTTGGAAGGAGGTTTTAGTGGCATAATCGAGCTAATATTCTGGTATTTTCCGGGAGAGTCTGAGGAATACCATTAAAACTATCAGTCGAGATAGCTGATGAACCGAGGCAAATCCGAATAAGGCACCTCTCAAACAGAAGGCTAAAGTTGCATCGCTATATCAACGTGCTTGGGTCTTTGTTGTATTCATACCAGGAAATGAGTTGTCACCGTTAAACACTGCTGCAACAGATCCAGAGATGCTGCCAGCAGTAAAGCAAGCCGATTAATCTCCTTATCATTTTAAACACACAGTTTATTTCAAATAAGCGCATAACTGACTACTGTATGTTCCTAACTAACCGACCGTAAAGTTGTTAAAACTGAACTGTGTGTGCGCGCGCGTGTGTTGTGTTCTTAAAGCAATAAAATTCGGCTGAATTGAATTTAAATTCCTTTATCAAAGATCCTGTAAACAGCTACAAGCATATTAATAGCCGGCATCACTTCAAAATTCCGCTGCATTAATTTAATAACAATGAAGTCCAATCTATAACAAGAATAATGAGTATAATTATAATAATAACAATTATTGTTAAGGTAAAGTAAAAGTAAATTTCCCGTACACACTATGAAGGCATATGGCGAGTAGAGGTACAGCCCAACTTATTCTTAAGAGCAGCAGACGCACACGAATTGACAGCTTCAGGTTCCGACCACTTTATCACCGTGGAAAGAGCCCCCGGCGCCCAATGAACACGAAGCTGGATCGGCCCCAGACGCGGTTTGGACACTTTAAGAGAAGTGAAAAACTACTTACTCCCTGTCGGGTATCAAACCATGATTCCTCGGTTTTTGAGCCCCTAGCCTAGTCACCGCACCAACTGCAATGCTTTGTAACATAAACTAATAATAATAAAATTTGTCAGTAGCAGCAGCAACAAAATAATTCAACTGCCTACAGATTTTTCCAGACTTTGTATTGAAGAGACATTGAACATTATTGACTACGAACTGGCTAGGAAGGAACGCAGCCTGTAGTGGTGTGTGGGGAGCTCATCACACGTTTCGCTAAGGACTCAAATGACAGATCCAGTGTCACAGACCACTTCGAAACCGATATCAGTGTGTAACATATTATACGCGGGTAAAGGTTACTCCAGTGCCATATATTAGGTCTATCTTTAGAGCTCTGGCATGAATTATTAGTTCGTATGTAGCAAATGCAAACTGTTTGCATCGCGGCATGTGTACGACATACGCGTGTTAAATACAGCAGGCCTACGTAATCTGTGCTTGTCCAGCAACTATATACGCGAAACCCCAAATAAAACTAAACCTGTCGGTGTTTCCTTTTACCGTTAATGTCCTACGAAGGAGACAGAGATAAAAATACTATATATTACGCCATATGGAGCAGATCCAGAATACTTTAAGAAAGCAAATCTACCCGAAGGTACATGCATTTCCATAGCGTACATAAATTCTCATACAGGGTACGTGGCATAATATGCATACAACATAAGACAAGCTGCGAGGACTAACAAACTTTCTGTGCATGAAATGGTTATATTAAACGAAAAAGCCTGAATACTGTTGTATCGTGTCGTTCTGAACTTTAATGATAAGAGGGCACTACTACTACTACTACTACTACTGCTGCTGCTGCTGCTGCTGCTGCTGCACCATAACTGGACATTGGGACCTATCCACTGTCTAATAAAAAATATATTAAGAATGCGACGTTTCGGCGACTGGCGGTTCCTACATGTACGCACCCATTTGGATTGCTTCTATGTCTACTGATAAATACTGCCTCATCTAATGGTCCCAACTGAGTACCCTTCATCCCTGTTTCTTACCTGAAGGAGGAAACTAACCCATTTTCGGAAACATCGGGTTCTTAGAATACTGTACTGCACAAAATTCAGAAAGTCTAACTGGATTGCCACAGTAATAATGCATCCTACCTTGTTCATAAGACACGACAATAATAATTTGAGATCAGAATTAAGTTGCCACTGAAAAGGGGTTTAGGAAATTTCAAAGCGACACGAAGAGGTACCTGAAATTTCACTCAAGGACCAAAGTGTACGTGAGGGTACACTCTGATACAAATGGGTACTGCTCCAGCTAAACTTCCATTACCACGTTTGGTTCTAGCGCAGGATCGCCAGTTCTGTACCTAAGCCAACATCACGCGCAATGCGCCTGTGTTTCGATTCCACCTGCAAGCTGTAAGGCGGCAAGGACGGCAGCTCGCAGAGGACATGTGGGGTGACCCAGTTGGACAGTTCATGTTCCTTCAGAGCTCCTGACGCTTCGCTACCTAACACTGCTATGCTGCCGTTATTAAGTTCCGAAATTAACGCTCATAATTTGCAGTACCCACACGCTTTAAGGCGCGGTGGCGCTGTTGGTTGAGGCACTGGGCTACAAGCTGGAAGGTCGCGGGTTCGATTCCCGATTGGGTCATTGGAATTTTTCATTGACTTAATCCTTTTGGCCGCACTATGGCCCTGGGGTCAACTCAGTCTCTAACAGAAATGAGTACAGGAAATATTTCCTGGAGTAAAGGCGGAAGGTGCGGAGGGCTGACCTCACCGCCTTCATGCGACCACTCTCTTGAAATCTGGAAGCTTCAAACTCCTGGAACCCTCAGGGCCTGTCCAGGCCTGCAATGGGAGTGCTTTACCTTTTCATATGCTTTAAGGGGCCTATTCTGATAATTCTTGCCATTTATAAGAAAAACTCTCTGCCTAGCATCGCTTTCAAGGTTTGATAGGATGACCAATGAGAGATGTCAGTCTACCTCGTAACCAACATCTGCAAAACTGGGTTGCTCCTAAGTGCCGGGTAAGCAATCACAATAAGTGAGAGTCTTCCGCAAAACACAGCGCGTGTCTCACGAGAATTGGAGAAGACGCCAGTCTAAATCACCCAAAGTTTTAGCACGTACATGCCATTACTCTCGACTATGTCATGATTTCCAAATGAACCAAAGGAATGACATGTGTCCTTAGCAAACACTGCTACAAATTTGTAACACAAATTTACGTATGAGATAAAAGTGATTACTGATGAATATTTATTCGAGCATAAATCACCGTGGACTAATAACTAACGCAATTGAATAACTCTTAGCCGATCCCGGTGGCAGTGCGGTCTAAATAGTAGGTCTGTAGCCGATCGATTGTTAGAATCGCGGGTTCGAATCCCGCTAAGGACAAGGATGTTTGTGTTTTGTGTTTGTTGTTTGTTGTGTAGGTAGCGGAATCTGCGATGAACTGATCGCTCGTTCGGTGGAGTCCTACCGTGTGTGTGTGTGTGTGTGTGTGTGTGTGTGTGTGTGTGTGTGTGTGTGTGTGTGTGTGTGTGTGTGTGTGATCTAGAAGCCTCAGAAAAGGCGGCGTACGCGAGAGCTTGGCTGTAGCGCCACAGCAAAAATAATAATAACTCTGTTATCACTGACGTAGATATCAGGATATGAACTGTCAAGTGAACCTGTGTAAATTGACCAAATTAGATTGTCCAGTTGCAAAAACTTCAAAACCATCCAAAAACAAACACAGTCAAATGCCGCCCTCACTATTTTTTCACTTAAAAAATATGTCAAAAAATCAATTGAAATAGACTACATGTGTCGACCATCCAGGTGGTCATCATCAGGCCTCACTACAAAAGTAAAAAGAGGAGACTTGCCACTAAGACCTCTCTTTGCATTACAAGTCTTAGCAATTATTGTGCATACAATATAGTTGATGCATATGTAAAAAATTTAAATTGTAAAATACAGCGTTGTAAACTTTAAGAATAAAATCAATATTTAAACGTGTTAGGATTATTGAAGATAGGCGTATACTGGTTGCAGCCTCTTGCAGAAATGTTTTGCAATATACTCACATCGGTATGCATTCTGTAAAGATTAAAGCCATCCAGTGCGTTTATTTACTTAAATAAAGCACCGAGTGTTTAAACGTGCATCATCGTATCGTAATCTGCGACAGTCACGTCTGTCGAGACAAACAGTTTATAAGACGGAACATTCGGATTTAATATAACGACTGAGAAAAATTTTAGAAACGCTATATTGGAAGACAGACTGACAACGGTCGTTATGGAAGGGATCTTCGTAAAAGTACTTTACAAGGTTTTGGTTGGAATTTAACGCTGCCAGCACTTGCTTAACCTTTTAAAGCCTAGCGGTAACTTTACATACCACCAGGTTCAACATTAAAAAATTCTACGTGGTGCCCACATTGCGTTTATGTGTTTTGTACGGATCTCAGAACAAACAGCAACTTTTGCCTTATAAAAAATTAAGAGACTGGTTTTTATAACCGAAGTGGAGAGTGTTTACTGCGCGGTACGCACTGAGTCCTTATATAAAACAGATACGCTTCGTCTTTACAGGGTTAAATTTACATTCAGCTGATCATTCCACTTCTAATTTTAAAAGCGGACTATAATTGTCAAGGAAACACTGAGCACATTTTAGGCATACCTCAACAGTAAACAGTCAACAGGTACATACGCATATAAATCAGTCACAAGTTTAACTTACTGCTGTCAACATACCATTCATGCTACTGTCACAGCTGTGACGTTGAGGATTCTCTTTTTCTGCGATATGAAGCTGCGTCACTGAGTAAGCGATTCCCGACGTTTCGAAGGATGGTGGTCTCTTCAAAAGTTCAGGAATCGCCCACTCTCTACGCAACACCGTCACTGGCGTACGATGGAAGTGTGTGCAGTTACACTTTAAACTATACAGAAATTCTTAAAAAATGGCACGGCTGACTATAGAAGACAATGGTTAAAACCTACCGATAAGATGAAAAGCGATAAGAATATATATCTAGGAGCTAATTACAAGCCAAATGGACACGGCGAGACAGAACATTTGAAAGAAGAGAATATGCAGAAGCCTAGCTGTGAAGAGCAAAAGGCGAAGAAGGTTTGATTAAATTACAATCGAAATCTTAAGACTGTTGTCTTTTGGGTGTCACAACGCAGTTCAAAATACCAAATATCAATGGAAAGGCCGTATATTAGGATAACATGAAATCTGTTTCACGGTTGAGATTCTCGTTGCGGTGACTATAAGGATTACTGTCCTCTGGGATGTGACACCGTGTAGTGGCTTACCTCCGAAACGTCGGTATCTTTCTAACAGACTACACGACGTCACATCCCATACAACATTGCTTTTCAGACATATATATTCCAAAGTCTAAAGCAGTGTTTAGACAAGATGTTCACTTATGAGTTCAATTCCATCTCCAAACGCTCTGAACATGGCAACCGATGTACAATTTAGACAAAAGAGCCAAATTGTTGCGGTTCCTCTTCGTCCAGGACTACTAATCCGCAACCGTCTACTTAGTCCGGAAATCCTGGCTCACTTCGTTAATTTCCTTAGCATTAGCTGCCAAGCCGTGCTCGTGAACTTCAAACATTACGCACGTAGTTAGGAGGGTGGTTACAGAACGGCCTCTGGCTTTACACGAGCTCTGGTTCCACCGGAACAGGCAAACGTAAGTCTTCCTTTCAAAGGTCTAATCTGCATTAGTATTGTTCATTGCGGCGTGTCATATTGTGCATCGTCTTAGAATATTAATAACAGGCCGAAAGAGAATAGCTTGAAAGAGAAGAAAGAAAACCTGTAAAGATAAAAGTAAAGTTTTCCCTGTATTAATTAAGCGCCATGGCATGAAGATGTATGGGGGAGTTGGGCTACAGCGCCATGTTCTCTTAATCTCCGGACCAGACGGAGCTGAGTGGTCAAGTACATGAATCAGCCGTCTTACTGCTCAGAAACAGCCGCCAGAACCCGCTGGATTGTTGGCTGGGTGGGCTACGGATTAGGTTTCGAGAAAGACAATGGTTCTTTCCATCTTGACCCCTTAGTCACCGGTTCCGTAACCTAGTCACTGTACTCTGTTAGCTTTCCCAGTTGGAAGTAAAAAATATGCAACCAGGTGTCCAGATTTCCTCTTTATAATAAAAAACGATTGATGGGTAACTTACTAAGACTTATCAAATAGAGTTAAATAGAGACGAGCGATGGAGTAGCGTTACAGGCCCAAAGCTGCTGTTAGACAAATTGGGCACCTGGAAGGCAAAGTTTCTGATGTGGTCAAGAAGAGTAGCTAATACAAAGTCGTAAAATGGTGTAGGTGTAGAGCAATGGGGGATCTAGACAGAGGTGGGCAGTCACTTTCACGCTCCGTGTGCTTTACCCCGACCCACTACAGCCAATAAGATGATCTACTTTTGTGATGGATGATGATCCAAGTTAGTGGAGATGCAGATTCGTATGTGATGATTCTCTTTATCTTGCTGCCCAGGGTTCCCATCCGACTCCTTGTTTACCAACACAGCTAGAAAAGGCAGTGAGTTCCTGTCATAGTGTGGTGCTAAATTTAGCACGGAGCGAAATGTATATTTTGTCTCGTTTAAAGATGAAGCTCACAAATATGCCTGTCACGTCCTACTGTTTTAATGTCAACTAGTTGCACCCGTGTGAATAATTCGCACGCATAAACAATAAAATTTTTAATAAACCGAGTTATTTGCATACTTGAAACTTTAAAGCATTTCTCGATATAAAATATCTAACGTTATGAATTTATCATTTTTTATACGCTGTCGATGTCCTTCAATAATGAACTGCAACAGCGACGTTATTAAACGAAGAGAATCAGGAAAATGCCACATAGACGTGGCCATAAGAAAAAACAGGCGATGGTAGATATATTCCAAAACGTTTAAGTGTCTGCCTTTGAGTCTTACTTATCGTCATAGCAAAGGCATTTTTGATCGGAAGTTGTCTTCTGAACAATTTGAAGCGAATGGTAGCATATGATGGACATAACCGAATTCTGGACGCAACGATACTTTCTCTAGATCCAGTAAGTCCCGCTGCTATGCTGTGATCGTGCAAGCCTCTTACGATCATGTGCTACCATCACCGGCGGTCAAGGGAAGCCAACATAAATCAAGTACTTCCTAAGGCTTCCTGTAAAGGCAGCATTATCAATTTTTAGCGTTCGCTTTTTTGTTAAAAACAATTTTTGAGAAGGAATTAATGAAAACAAAGGAGACTGCCATCAATGCCGGATCACAAACTTTCTAAAAAGTCTAACTTGAAAGGCACCATTCGGTAGTTCATTAGATAGTACTATATCGTATTAATATATATGATGATAACAGGCCAGCCAGTATACAACTGAGCAATATACACTGCATTTATTAATAATATACATTCATTGACTGTAGGACACTAACCGTAGTACTTCGTCTTTTATGGGTTGTTTACGTATCGCTGGACTAGCAGTATAAATAAAGAAATGAATATCAGTCTCAACACAACCGTATCCTTATTACACGATAAAGTCTATCTGTATGGTTGAGCAACATTTTTAGGCCCATACTAGGTCACCTTCGGCCTCTTAACTGAGTTCGAAAACAGCATGAGGAAAACAATACGTAAATGATCGTTTCACAGTCATAAAAATGTTTGAGATACAACAAGATAACGTTATGTAAAACAGAATAATATGCATCAATCGGAGGTTTTACATCGAGTATTTACAAATGCATTTCATTTTCAAATACGAGGTTGTTAAGATATCATTAACCGTCCAAGTTGTTTTGTGAGAATGCATAATTTGTAATTTTAAATTCCGCTTTCAGAATTACTTTTCTTCTACGTTTTTAGTAAGCAGAATATACGACTATGATGACTTGTTATTTTGTTCGACATTGTGGCATTATTACCTTGTTCGATGCTACGCTTCCCTACTCTATTTAGCAGAACTTTGGAACGAAACATTTTTAACAAATATATCGTCTGTAAAATAAATTCACAAAAACTAAAAAGATATGTAGCAGGCCATCTGAATGAAGGTGTGAATCAACGTATTTCTTGGATAGAGACTGTGTGACGCTATAAAATTTAAAAAAGTGTTGTTACTACCGCATCGCGATATTCCAATACCTTATCTTAGTTACCAGGTTTAAAGTTAACCCAGACTGGTCAAGTAACCGTTAAGCATTCAACGGGATAATTCGCTGTTGCCACCTCTAGCGATGGCTTCCACAATTAACCTCACCGGAGATCCTTCCAAGAGGTATAGCGGCTGCAAAGTGATGTTAACCACTAACTCTCATCTAGCGTCGAGGTTAAGAATGAGTGGAGCTATACCTCTAATCCTCATACATGCCTTCACGGCATGGACTGGGACAACTTTACCTTTTTACCCTTCTAACGATACTCTCTTGCAGTACATTACAGCCCTTGAAGAACATTACAGAATCACACTTTTACGGAAGTCGCAAGGCATGAACTTTAAAATGTCCATGAATAACAGCTTCACAGAATTACATAAAACTACTTACAGCTAACTTTTTATTGGCAGGGGTTCAGACTGCAGTACCGATTGAAGCATAATTACCTTCAACTACTATCACGGCTGGCATGTTTTAGTCACAATCGTACATGTTATGAAATCTGCAACATAACAACAAACCGAAATAACGTTTGCTTAGATTAATGATACAGGGCTGATTACATATGTAGATGGTGATTTGAAATTCCATTACCGTCTGCAAAGAAACTGTCAGAAATGTACAGATGTGCTCTTTTGGTACAATATGAGACTGTATGTACTTACTAACATTATAAATAAGAAATTATACTAAAACAGTACCCCACAGTAACTTAAAAACCTACCTACCATCTACCTACGTACAATCTACCTACCTAACCACCCACCCACCCACTCACCCACACAACTAACCAGAATCCAGTTTAATATCATCCTTCTCTCTAAGCCTGGGTCTTTCAAGTGCTCCGAAGGATGTGTCCACATCCGAGGCTTTGTGATACGTTTTCTAACATTAAGTTTTTACGGTAAGAAATTGTTAGCACCTCGTCCAACCCCCAATCTGAATGACCACCCCTTGTCGGCTGCTTGTTACTGCTGATTCAATATATTTGCAGTTACCCTCCACTTATGGATGCCAACCACTCAATCCACAACCGTAGGACCCATTTTTATTATTCGGGAGTTCCCCGGTTCAAATCTTGCCTAAGGTACATGATATTCCCAGTTTGATTGTAGAATACTGGAACAGTCCCTTTAAATAATGCCACGGTCAATTTTTTACATATCCTTACGTACACACTACTATATTAAACGTAGCTCTTTTCCTTTAAGTTCAACAAAACTTTCATACGGGAAGCAAATGAAACCTTTGATGCTAGCAACCTCTTTGAGACTTGCAGATCACAAAACAAGGCAATGTGAAGCTACTGTCCCAAAGTTGTTTGTAAGACTCTCTGTGTGTGCGTGGGTGCGCGCGCGCGCGTGTGTGTGTGTGTGTGTGTGTAAGCCGCCACATCATGGCTCTCCTCAGCAAAAAGACACCAAGACTGTTTGTTAGTAGATGAACAAAACAGATGTTGAAATGATTCCTAATTGCTAACGAACTTGGAATGAATTCAGGATTGGGCGGGAGGGGGTTTGAGTGCAAACTTTTACAGCTGACGTGATGAAACGTAATTGCTGAAATTGCACGTGACAAGAGAAACAGAGAGATTAGGCTTGGGACAGGGGCTTAAAGCATGCTGGAGATTTATCCTGACATTGTCATAAATCAAGACAGGACACAGCTGGACCCAAGTACCACACCACGTCACATCACGTCACAGCTGCAACATGGCGGACCGCGCTAACATAAAACATTTGTCCTCAAACGCTGCGTAATCCTACTGATATACCTCTCTTAACTGTAGCACTTTAGAAGGGAAAACAAGCAACTAGCCTCGCGAAGCAATATGCTTAAATGTAGCTATATTTGTACATGAAAATCCATCTCTACTTCCACTCTAGAGACGAATATGCTGACGTAGACAAATATATTAGTTATAAATATTATTTCATTGCAAGATAAAAGAAAAGTCTCAGACATAACCCTCAGCCTTGTTATTTGGACCAAATATACATAAAGTAGAAATATAATACGAACCATTTAAACCGTTTCACAGCGAAGATTATACGTTAAGTAAAAGAACAGGAGCTGCTGCATGTATATGAAGTTCAAAAGGAACCGACCATGAGTATGGAAGTTGATGTGTTATGCAGTTGTGTGACGCTAAGTAGGGACAAATGTTTCAGAAGTACATGCTACCTCCATCTTCAAGGACACAAATAACTACGTTCAGGTACTAAAAAAAGGCAAAGGGATCCCTACACATTCTAAGGCCCAAGAAGGAGTAGAGGTATAGGACTACCATTTCGTTAGCCTTGGCACTACAAGAGGGTGTGGTGGTTAGCTCCACGCCCCGACCGCTTTACCCCCGGGAAAGACCCGGTACCCACTGTACAGGAGGCTGGGTGGGCCTCAGGGCCGGTGTGGACAGGTGCGGAAAATCTCGCCCCTACCGGGATTCGATCCCCCGACCGCACAGCCCAAAGCGAGTCGCTATACCGACTGCGCTATCCCGGCTCGTTCAGGTAGTAGGTGGAAGTAAATGAAGGAAGAAAGGCTTGAAAGAGAAACGGAAAGAAGAAGAAAAAGGAAACCGAAAAAAAATCCTAAGAAAGGAATTATTAAAGGGGAAAAATGGAGGGAAGCAATAAAGAAAACTAGCTATTTGCCTGTCTAAAAGTCTGTAAATATGTTTCATATGTGTCAAGCCGGTGTTAATCGGTAGGTAACCTCAAGCGCTGTAAGAACCGAATTCAAATGTATTATTATTATTATTATTATTATTATTATTATTATTATTATTCGGCCGCGAGCCTTCGCAGCGAGCGGACGTGTTTCTGGGTGTGCTCTGGCGAGTGACCTACTAACATACGTGTGCGGGTTACACTCTACGGCTAGCTGATGGCAGCTAGCAAAGAACTGTGTACGGCTTGTGAAAAGCCCTTTTATGGGAAACAGAAATCCATACGCTGTGGTGTATGCGATCTTCGCTTCCACTGTTCGTGTGTGCAAATTTGCGACAGTGATCAGGTGTTCCTAAATTCTTCTGGCAAATCTACATTCAAATGTGTGGCGTGCATCAAGCTTCTTAGAACGAACAGGAACGACGACACCCCCGTCAAACCGCAGCGCTCTATGTCAGCTTCTGAGGCTACAAAGGAGGTAATATCTCCGGAGAGGCAATTAAACTTGCCTGAAATTACTAGCACTGAGTCACTCAGGGTCCAAATTGAAATTGTGAGACTCAATGGGCAGACCGCTATTGGTTTGGTCGAGAAACTTCTGGCCATGGTCACTAACCTAACTGCCGAGGTTTCCCAGCTCAAGACCGACAGTGCTGTTCTGAAACAGCAAATGTGTGAACTACAAGATCTCCTCTCCGCAAAGTCGTGCCATACGTATGGAGCAGCTTGGACCTCGTCCGCCAAACCAGCAGCTATGTCCTACAAAGACGCTGTAGCATATAATCAACGTCTGCAGACAAAGAGTACAACTGAATCCAAGAGCTCCAAAACTCCAATTGTTTCCAACCAGAAACCTGCGGACACAAATGCAGGGACTGATGTCCACCCCACAGCTGAAAGTGACTCTGCTGGATCAACTGCATCATCTGGGAACCCCACCGACGACGGCTTTACAACAGTGACTAAGAAGAAACGTGTTGGTGTTCGTGTAGTGAATAGTAGTGAAAGCAACAAAACAGGGAGAAACCTCAGGACACTTATGCACGGAGTTCGAAATTCCTCCTCCCTTCCTGTAGTTTCAAAAAGGCCCAAAACAAAAGCTCTGTTTGTCTCGCGTTTCTCCCCAGAAGTCTCCGCGAGTGACGTTGAGAACTCTCTAAAGGAGCAACTGAAGCTCTCTCTGGTTGTCTGTACTAAACTCAAAACCAGATATAATTCATACGCATCGTTTCACATTTCAGTTACAGAGGATGACTTTCCTCTTATCCACAACACAGGAGTGTGGCCTGAAGGGTGCTTAATTGCACCATTTTATGGTCGTCTCAATCCCGATCAAATTTTTAATCCGAATGCACATGCCTCAGGTAGGCCCCCATCACCTGGTGCAGCTAGTAATGAGGCAGCCCCTACATCTGATCTGGTTGTACTAACAGATGAGGCCCACGGGGGAGGTGCTACACCACATACCTAATGGCCAGCTACCGTGGTGATAACATGCGTGATTTTTCCATGATTGTTAATCAATCTAAAATTGGCTTACAAATATTCTATCAAAATGTCAGAGGTCTTAGGACCAAACAAACTGAACTGTTTGATAACGTGTCCTCCATGGATTTCCAAATTATTTGTTTAACTGAGACATGGTTAAATGACATGTGCTTTGACCGCAAACTATTCCCTGACTCCTATACTATTTTCCGTTCTGATAGGGTCAATAGCACTAAATCTAGAGGTGGTGGTGCCCTAACAGCTTTTTCGTCTACAGTGCATTCTATTAAACGTAGATATGATATGCAGTTTTATGAGGAATGTGTCTGGGTTGAAATCTCCACCCAAATAGGCCGTAGTCTGCTGATTGGCAATCATTATTTTCCCCCTGATATTAAACCTGAAGGTATGTCTAAATATTTTTGTTCATTGGAGAAAACCCTTGGTACTAGAAACCATTATGTACTTTTGATTGGGGATTTTAATGTTCCCAATTTCGACTGGGAGAGAGGTTTGCCCCTATCAAATTGTTATTTTTATTCCAAATTGAAGGGTGACGTAATGTACACCTCAACCTCCCTCTTGGGTTTAACTCAGCGCCTGTTGACTGACAGCTCTCTTGACCCAGTTTTCACCAATTTTGATCCTGTAGGCACATTCTTTGCTGACGAAGGTGTTGTCAAGCCTGATGCCTATCATCCGCCCATTGTCATTGAGATTCCTTTAGATTTACATAACTCCACGTCTTATGCGCACTCCTACCGCAAATATGCATCAGGTGACTATAGCCTGTTGTTTCGTTTACTTCTCAACTATGACTGGCCGTGTGTGTACAGTAACAACACAGTGGAAGCTGCAGTCGACAGCTTTACCAATGTTATCCTCCAAGCTATGGGTTTAGCAATCCCCCAGGGTCTCAGTAGAAATTCCAGATTTCCTCACTGGTTTTCTCGCACCTTAATCTATTACATTCGGAAAAAGGATTACTTTTATAGACGATACAGGAAAAGCAAAAACGAATATCATTATAATAAATTTTCTCATTTCCGGAAGCTTGTCAAAACTACAATTAAAACCGACAGACTTAACTGGTATAAGAGCATAGACGATGACCTAAAAACTCAACCTTCCAAATTTTGGAAGTACGTATCCTCTTTTAGGAAACACAGTTCACACGCTTTTCATCTTGACATAAACGGTGCCAATGTAGTTGGTCCCACTGGGGTAGCCGAAGCTTTTGCTAAACACTACCAATCCCTTTACAATAATACTACACCGGCTGGCCCCTATTCCCGTTCATTGTCCAGTGATTTTTTGAATTTGCCCCCCATTAACGAATTAGACATTTTAAGGGCTATTAAACGCCTTAGACCTTCAAAGTCTGTCGGACCTGACGGTATACCTAGTTTCATCATAAAGGGCTGTTCCACAATATTCGCACCGCTACTTAAATATATTTTTAATCTTAGCTTGTCACAAGAGCATTTTCCAGCGCAGTGGAAACAAGCGATCATAGCGCCCATTTTTAAAAAGGGAAACACTTCCCTCGTAAGTAATTACAGACCAATTTCCCTTTTAAATAACTTTTCCAAGGTTTTTGAATTTGCCATACACGATCACATGTCACATTATTTTACTCACAAGCTACATCCCAACCAGCATGGGTTTTTAAAACATAAATCTACTACAACTAATCTAGTAACTTATCTTGATTTTATTTCTCCTTTAGTCAGCTCTCAACGCCAGGTTGATTCTATCTATTTCGACCTCAGCAGTGCATTTGACCTTGTTCCGCATCCTGCTTTACTCAACAAACTTTACGCGTACGGGCTTTCTGATGGTTATGTAAACTGGTTTCGCAGTTACCTGACTAAACGGCAATCATATGTACGCGTTTCAGATACCTCTTCGTTACCTTTCGAAATTCTTTCAGGGGTGCCTCAAGGATCCGTTCTAGGCCCTTTGCTTTTTAATATATTCATCAACGACCTTTGTACTGAAATTGAGTATTCTAACTTCTTGTTACTTGCTGACGATTTCAAAATCTTTCGTGCAATAAATTCCGCTGACGATTGCATTTTCCTGTAATCTGACATAAATCGCATACAAAGTTGGGTTTCTGCTAACTGCATGAAATTAAACGTAGGTAAAACTAGGGTTATTGCCTTCACTAGAAAAACTAATGTTCTGTATTACAATTATAAAATCTGTGACTCGTCTGTAACCCGTACTGACACTATAAAAGACCTCGGGATACTACTTGATTCTAAATTACATTTCCATGCGCATGTTGACTATATTTTCTCCCAATCCATAAAAACGCTGGGCCTAATACGAACTGTAACACTATTCCTTTTCTACCCTTGATAGCCTACTTATTTTGTATCTCACACCAGTTCGACCCAAACTTGAGTACGCCTCAACAGTGTGGAACTCTATAACGGCCACTGATGCTAAAAAACTTGAACGCATCCAGCGGAAGTTCGTTGCTCTGCGTCAAAATCGTTTCTCTACTCACAACCATGTTACTTATGAGGTTTTTCTTGAATCTCTGAAGCTTCATACCCTGCATGATAGAAGGCTTCATTTGGATGCGTTATTCCTTATTTCTGTTTATTCAGGCCTAAAATGCTGCCCCCCTCTCTCTTGGACACCACTGGCATACGTGTTCCTTCTCGCAATGTCAGAAACTCCTCTCTGTTCACTGTTACGTGTACAAACGCTCCGACAGCACGATGTTTAACGGCTGCAAACCGCGTGTGCAAAGACATCGATATCTTTAGGAAGCCCGTTACTTCTTTAAAGCAGTTTTTGTGCTGAAACTGAACATTTCTCACATTTCTTACATTAACTTATTTGTATTTCTTCAGAGTGGAGGGGTTTTGCCCCAGTGATTTTACGTATCTATTGAATTCTTTTGATTACCTTTTTTGTTTGTTTGTTTAGTGTTTGTGTATTTGTGCTGTTTTTGTATTTTGTGTGTTTTTTCGTGCTGGCTTTATAATAGGCATCTTTGCTGTTAAGCTTGCACGTTAATACATACCGATTGATTATTATTATTATTATTATTATTATTATTATTATTTGCTTTAAGTTGCGTGTCTAAGAGAAAGTACACTAAATTAAAAATAACACGACCTGCGGGATATGATGCCTTGCGGTCTAGTGAAAATTTAGCCAGGTTTCGGAAGAACCTGTCGCCCCCATCCCCAAGGTGAATGGCGAAGGCTGCCATCTAACATCGGTGAAGCTCTACCAGTCTACAAGACGTCATAAGCCAAAGGACTGCAACCTTCATAGCTGCCATCGCTGGAACCTCAAATGGCGCACATTTGAAGTGGGTTATATGACACCGCTTTCAGGTGAAGTAATTTTACCGCGTCGGTGACACATCAAAGAAAGGGGCACTGGTGGAATGATAGTGACAAGGGAAAACCGGAGTACTTGGGCAGAAACCTGTCCCAGTGCCACAGGCCTAGCATAACACGCAAACGTTACTGACAGAGTATTTGCACCAGTGCAAGGTCTGCTATTGGCATGCACAGAGTAAAGATGGAAAGAGGCGGGTTTAAATACGTATACTTAATGAGGCAGAGTTCATTCACGCAGGTAGCCTACAATTTCAAGACACGGAACTTCTGAATCTTCATAAAGAAATTCTGAAACTTTAAGTAACTACAACCACGCAGTGTTTAGTTAGTAATACCTTCCACCCTACTTGTAATTTTTGCTTGTTTCTTAGCCTGCCAGAAGTATCAATAATATACATTATAACAAATATATAATTTGAAGCATTCACGGTGACTAAACTGGATAAAATTATGCCAAACGCCACGCGTTCTATGATGCTAGATTTATTGATTCTGGTAAAATTGGCTCATCTTTCTTTCCTTTTTAATGCCCTGTATAACTCATACGGATTAAAGCTACATATATTTTGCTAGGAACAGTGTTTGCACATTAAGTAATGCTATTATAAATTCCTTCCTTCGGCGTGAACTTTCTCCTTTCGAAGGCCGTAAATTCAGTGTGTTGCCTTACATTGTTAGACCCTGTATATTATATGATCATGTTTTGTGACGTACACGACACTAAGTACAAGCCAGATGTCGCATCCCTTACTAATCCTTTAAAGCCTAGTGATTTTATATGTACCACTAAGTTTAAAAATAAACGCCTGCATTGTGTTCACACAGTATATTTATATATATGCGGTATGATTCTGACAATGAAGAACTACTATTCCCTCACAGATATCTCACCTACTGGTGTTCAATGGAATCACACTGCGTCCGCTGTGAAGCATGAACTGAATCTTTATCTAAGATATAGATACATTTTAGTGTGAAAAAGGTTAAGAATTTATTTTTTTACTTTTAACAGTCGTATAGAGTGAAATGCGGGACAGCTCCAAGCGCATTAATACCGCTTTCCGTGACATATCCGATAACTGTCGCCGAGGTATGGTTTGGCCCATAACCACGAACATTCTTACTGAATTTGCTGAGTACTGTAGTTTGTGACGGCCAGTATCACCTGCTCATCTAAGCGTTTGACGAAAAGAAATTCTGCAGCGTTACACTGAACACGTCTGCCAAGTTTTAGACACGTGTGAATACCGAGAAAGGTGTCCCTGTCAGACGCTCTGTATGCTGACGTAGCTTTTGAACTGCAGGTAGGTGATGTCACACCGACCAACAGTGAGTCGTGGGATATGATGCGGCTGCATTTTCGTGCGATAATATTAGTTTAACCCTTTAAAAGACGAAGCGTATCTGTTTTATATAAGGACTCAGTCCGTACCGCGCTGTAAACACTCTCCACTTCGGTTATAAAAACCAATCTCTTAATGTTTTATAAGGCAAAAGTTGCTGTTTGTTCTGAGATCCGTACAAAACACATAAACGCAATGTGGGCACCACGTAGAATTTTTTAATGTTAAACCTGGTGGTACGTAAAGTTACCGCTAGGCTTTAAAAGGCTAATCCCGACCCCGATGGCCACGCGGTCTAAGACGTAGGTCTGCGGCTGCTCGCTTACTGGGATTGAGGGTTGGAATTTTGTCAGGGGCATGGATGTCTGTCTCTTGTGAATGTCGCGTGTTGTCATGTAGAGGTCCCTGCGACGGGCCGCACCCTCGTCCAGAGGCGTTCTACCAAGTGTTGTGTGTCTGTCTAATCGAGAAACTTCATACAGGAGGCCTGTGTGCCCACTACGGCCGTTGAGCCATGAGAAGAAGAATACCAGATTAATATTCAGGCTCTGTTCACCTGCGTCGTAACACCGTGTGATCTCGCCACTTCACATGGAGCTTTCTTCGGACCTTTGTTTGTAATCCACTGCGCCCACACCCTACCCCGACACCGAAGATATGAGGCGGCAATTTCATCCGAGAAGTTGATATCCATCGACAAGGCAACACGACGTCACAAGCCACAGGAACACAGCCTGAGCACAAACCGCCGTCAAAACCTCAGATCTTACTTCGTGTAGTACTGTGATCGTCTGGATTGTGATACCGTACATTCTATGTACAGACTACCAACGTTCAGGAGGAACGTGGGCCTACCGTCTGTATCTTCAGGGTAGAACCTGAACGCCGCGTTCGATTATGTAGAACTTATGCTTTATATTCGGTTTCAAATGTTCCCCCGCAGTCTAGATATTTAGTGAGGATACAGCTGTCTTCCTCAGCCCCTCCAGACGAATGACAGGCCACGACCACTTCCTTACCGATCTATTATACATTATTAACCTATCACTGAGTGATACGCAGTCACAGACAGCGCCGACAAACAAAGCTTGGCCGGAACTGTAAGATGGATATGTGGACTACGCACAGACCCGCCTTCCATATAGTTGACCCAGACTAGATATACGGAGATACTGGCGGGAACACTCCTTCAAAACACTGATACTCACCTATCAAACCACACGGTACCACTACCCGAACACCACGGGTATAAATTTTCACCGTCATGAAAGGTTCACACATTCGTTCTTAACCGTTGTAAGACTGATGTGAACACGAATTACTCGTACATGACCGCAATAAACACACTCCATTACAAAAAGCAGTCAGTTAATTTCGCTCAGGGGAATAAGAGGTAATCTACTGGGGGTACGATACAAAGCACATAAATACACTTTGTGACCAGTATGTAGGACTGCGGAACGTGAAACCTGTTGGTGCACACAGTTAACCACTGAGACATAAAGGATTAAATCACTTGAGATGGTTCTTTTTGTTCCGTCTGCCTGTTATCAGATGCCATCTCCCGCTACTACCAGAATAGCATGTGCACTGGCCTTAAAAATTCCATTATCCTGGATTACGTGAGACAGAAGAAGTCGCAAAAATACTGCAGAAGCTTGCAGTATGCCGTGCAGATGGTACTGACTGACTAGTCATGAAGTCAAAGACGTGGCAGCTCGACTATCAGCAACATAATCGCAGTTTTAGTAGGCTATTCGATTAGTGAGAGGACAGCAATATTACTCATACACCGAGCCCTTCTTTTCAGCCCCCAGTTGTGTTCCTGAAAAAGTGGACGTAAATAAAAAGGCGTAGATAAAAAATGATACTCCCATAAGAAACAATGGAACAGGTAGTGGTCAGCATATTACACCGCAGCCAGCCAAAGCGCGTTAATCCAAAAATGATATGCGGAAATAAAGAGATGGTGTATATTGGCAAAGAGCGTTAAATCAAAAAGCCATAAAAGAAGTGGGGGCCTAAAACAAGGGCTACGTGTATTCAGTGGAGTGACTCCCACATTTTGCGTTCCGCATGCGGGTTATAACGCTTATCGGCAGAGCGACTGCAGCAAATTTTGCCCTTAATGAGGCACAAATCATGAGCCATACTTTAAAAATCGGATTTGCAGAGCGTTCTTAGTATCTCAAACGACGCTAAAATTTAAAACTATGTTTGAAGTTTTACACTATCCTTTATAATGCTAAAACTGATAACGCCGACTGCCTATCGAATAGTAAAAATGATTAAACGGAAAATGACGCACTGTCTGGAATGGTCATTTTTTACTGTTAGAAGCTTCTACCATTCGAATACCTTTACTCATATACAGCAATGGTATTGGCGAAAAGTTCACTATAATAGCGACTGTAATAACGCGTGAATTAACAATGACAATAATGCTGAAAGTTCTCATGAGCAGTTCTCAGTGCTGATAACTTTGTATGATGTCGATCAGCAATCGAAAGGACGAATAACGCTGCAAGCATTCATGAACCATTTGTAGTGTGGCTACACTTCTAATGTTGGTCAGTCGTGCCCAGAATTCGTTTTTGCGACAACAGCAGTCAGTTCAGGCTGAAGTTGACATTTAAGCATATCTCAGCCTTTACATGTATTGCTGGTGCTCAGGCCGCTGCTGAAGAATAAATTTCAAAGTTTCTACAAAATGTATAGATTACCTAAAAGACAATCCAAAGCTAATGCTTCCAGCATGCATACGAACAAACAAAATACATAGCTTTTGGCATCTGAACTTACACTTAAAGTAACAAAATCTACATTCGTTCATCGCTTCCAGACAGTAACAGACGTAGAAGGTTCATTCACGGATATCTCTTTCACAAAAGGCACGCTTCCATATATTTCTATGATTTTTGTTACATTCTACACTTCGGTACTGTGGCTAATAATTGTAAGATTTTATGCACTTAAAACAGTAACTCATCGCTTATTTACAAGGACCCTGCGCTAGTAAACAAACACGCAGGTAAACAACTGTATACATAAACTTTATGTTGTACATACTGCGCATTGTCAATAATCAAGTCACACAATATTCAGTCCAACAAAATGCACTGTTGGACTGATTTACAGGACAGTGTAATAACGAATATCTTAAAAGCAACACAGTGTATTTTGTTGGACTGAATACTGTGTGAACTCTATACATAATTGAATATAACTTTTTAACCGCGCGCAAACAGTTTGCTTTTCAGTGAAGATAAGAGTGGACACGGACACCCAAGGACAAATCTTTCTGACTGACTACTCTTTTTCTTATGTATACTCTGTCAAACTTCTTTATTTATGTATAGCAAACACAACTCACAATTTAAAAAGATCAATTGTTAATTTCGTACTGCAGTATCTTTCTTTCCCCTAAGATTACCCATATTCCATACCTCGCCGCCAGTCGGTAACTCGACGACCCAGATCCTTGCACCTCGCTTCCCAAAGAGATTAATAGTATGTGTAATCGCTGTTCAACCTAAACTTATATATCAGAGTCTAAACCATAAGCCCTGCAGTTCGTCATGCTTTCCTTGCCATAAATTTCTATGAGTTATATGCACCAAAATCTCTTTTAAGAGATTAAATCATAATGCTTCGCCATTTCTTATAATTCCACTTTTCAGATTCATCGTTGCGGAGGCCCGCAAGCTGGCTGGCACGTATGCACGCACACACGTATCCATTAGCTCACAGTAAACTAACAACGTAAGCAGCAAAGAAGATAACCCGCACCTATTTTTTATGGAACGTCAGTTTATTTAATTAGGATATATTCTAGCCTAGATTCACATTTATACTCATTCTATGCATTACAGCTATGGCATTCCAGTCGGACCTTGTGCATCGTCTCACTGAATTATACCTTTCTTAAGAAATGATGTTTTGGAGAATTGTCCTTAAGTAAAAAGTTGAAGAAAGTCTCCGAAATATTTGTACACTTTCAACACACTATGGGCCCGTCCTCTTTTCCTTATACTACATATCACAATGCTACCATTTTCTCCAGAATACATAACGGACTACAAAATTTCAATAAAATTTGCCTCCCAGTTTCTTGGTTTAAAAATTCGCTTCTAAATGGTCTAAATCTATTGAAACTAGATTCTATTACATACATCCTTTACTAAACAGCAAAACAATGCAGTTCGAGGAACAGACGTGAGTCCGATTCCATTTATGTTTATTTTAATTAGTTTTGTTTACGAACAACATACAACTGCATTACGGTGACAGGGGAATATCTCTGATTGCTCGCACTTGATCAACATTGTCCTGAACGTTTATTACGTCCAACGAACATGAGATCGGACAGCAATTTGGTACACGCGAGTGTATGAGTGAGCTTTATACACAGCATTCAATTACTTCCAATCCAATCAACATCTCCTCTGGAGAGCGTATGTGGTTTATAACAACGCACATGGACAGACTTAGGAGAGCTATAAACAACTTGTGACCTCTACTAATGCTGTACAAAGTGCGTTACCAGCAATGCAATCGTCATGAACAGGGTAATTAACTCTTATGACCTATGACACCATGCTGTGCTTTTGTAGGTGAATACAAAGATTTTGAAACAAGATATTGTCTCTATCCTCGGGGTTAAAGTGACATAGATCCCTAAGATCCATGCCGTATGTCTTATCCGAAAAGTTGGTACAGCACACACCTAACACGCAATACGGTATCACAACCTTAAACACAGACTATGACTTTACGTGAGGGTGACTGAGCGCCACAGTCGAGTGGACAGCGCTCCTGCTTCATATCCAGAGGTTCCGGGATACAATCTCTGCCCAGAGATTGACAGCAGGAGATGAGGTTTATCATGGCTTTCCTGAATCGTTCCAGAAAAATGCTCGGATAATATCTTAAAATGGAACACAACCGCCTCCTTTCACACCCTATCCAATTCATCGTTCACTAAAGGCCCTATATTTCGATCATACATACGGAAATGCAAAAATATATATATATATACATAACGACATAATTAGTACTCCGTACGTAGTAAGTTACTGCATAGGTAGAAACGTTTAATGATTTTCACACAAGATATAAAACAAGCCCTTTACACTGTAACGGTTGTTTTATGTACAAGAAAGCAGAACACTGAATTGTTGCCGTGAAAAAGCAATAAGTATTACACATTCTGATTGTGTGTCTGTAGCCTTAGTCATCCAGCATTCGCAGCGCATGCGCCGTATTATATTGTCATCTGTGGCCTGTCTCGCTGTACCATATTATTCCACGTTACCTCATAAACGGAATGATTTTCGAAAAAAAAAAAGTTGCTGAACATAAAATATGTTTAATTTTCTCTGCAACTATTGTCTGAAATATTGCTCATTCCAAGAAGAATTCAGCGATATATTATCATAAATTTACACAGGTCTTCATACGAGGTACCCGTTATTCTTGTCACATTTTAACGAAACTTGCACTTTCTCCACAGATTTCAGAAAAACGCGCAAACAAAAACTTCATGAAAATCCGTCCAGTGGGAGCCGAGTTGTTCCATGCAGACTGACTGACTGACAGACAGACAGACAGACAGGCAGACATGATGAAACTTACAGTCGCTTTTCGCTATTTTGCGAACGCGCCTAAAAATTCTACGTTCTGTCCACAGGGTGTATTATATGTGTTTCGAATGGATCATAGAAAAATCAGGGCTTATTTGCCCATGGTGCATAAACTGGCTGATTTTATAACCGAGAAGAAAAGTGTTTACTGCGCGATACGAACTGAATTTTTAAATATAATTCAGATGAATTTTAATCTTTAAAGGGTTACGATGTCAAGACAGCTGCATTGTCTGCGGACTGACTACAAATTATGCGTAGTTTAATTGTTCCACAAGTCCAAAGGTCACTTCGTATGACTTTGGCGACAACTATTAACCCTTTAAAGACGAAGCGTATCTGTTTTATATAAGGACTCAGTGCGTACCGCGCTGTAAACACTCTCCACTTCGGTTATAAAAACCAGTCTCTTAATGTTTTATAAGGCAAAAGTTGCTGTTTGTTCTGATATCCGTACAAAACACATAAACGCAATGTGGGCACCACGTAGAATTTTTTAATGTTAAACCTGGCGGTACGTAAAGTTACCGCTAGGCTTTAAAAGGTTAATAGCCCACGGCGAGTAATTTGTCTCCAGACAGTCCAGTTTAAGCAGAAGCATTATATTTGGGATAATGCTTGCAGTTTATTGTCAGCTGGCGTTAAATACGACGTTTATACCACACTATTCTTTTAAAGACAAGGATCTGAATCACTCGCAGACTTCAAGTACTCGCCTTTGCCGACTCCAAACGGAATACTCCCCTCCATCGCATCTCCAACTCCGTTTCAGGCGCCAACGTGATCATTTAGACATGCGCCAGACTGACAGGAGCGGGGAAAAGCGAAGGGGCGACGCCGTAAGAAAATACTGAATGCTTCAAACAGCTTTTACTAACTGCCTCCGGTGTACAGCATCTTCACTGAGTTGATGAAAAGCAGATGCCCAAGAAATCACTATAGACTGCTGTCTTCAGGAATGTAACGTCCCGCAGTCTGGCAAAAATTTACTGATATTTAAAGGACTATACTGCCCTGCAGCTGAAGCAGTTAAGTTCCTCGGTAACATCATTCACTGTGTACCAGATTACGTGGCGTAATATCCAGAACACAGCAGTTCTGATGTTGCCAGAAATTTACTAAAAAAATTTTGAGATTCTCGCGGTCGTGTATCAGGAGATCCGCTGTTTTAATGGAAAAAAACCGCTTCGTTGAAAAGCTGGTAGTTACTTAGCTGGTCAAGAAATGCACTAATTTTATGCAACGTGGATAATCATTGAACAGCTGACAGTTACTGAGCTCGTCGAGGAATTATCGAGGGTTAATCCCATGGAAACAGAAATTTTATTACGCTATTCACACAGCCCGCCAAAGGAGCAGTTAAATCCGCTGTCACTCGTCTGGGTGGACAAGCGGAGAACACGATCGCGGACGCGGCAGTTTACGCCGAAGAACTGACACTTATCTACTCAACTACATGGAGTGTCGTACTAGAGGAGATAAAACACCAATAAAACGTTTTTTAATTCTATGTTGTTCATACTGTGCATATTCTCACAATTAATACATCAACTAATTTATGCACTTAATGAAACACAATCAGAATCAAGTATAAAACTCCTACATGTTTCGGCATCGAGGTGCCATCATCAGGGAGTATGAGCATACCACACAGCCAGACACGACACACGTCACATATCACACACTCTAGCAGGACGAGATCACTTCCGATCATAATAGACGGAGATAGACGTATGTATGCATGCTCTATACAGAGTGTAAACAACCGGAAACTTCTACCTGCAACGGCTCACTTTAAATTTTTAAATTTACAACATTGCAATTTTATGGTTACTAATCCTGTGTACTTCAGAATTTTAAGATTTTAATCACTTTAATAAGGGCGACACAACACCTAGATTAGCTGTTGGACTTGTATTTCTTTGTTCTGAATTTCTCCCTGATCATGGCACCCGGTGCCGAAATACGTAGGAGTTTTATACTTGCTACTGAATGTATTTTATTCAAGGCATAACTTGGTTACGGTATTAATTAATAAATCCTGTTCACACCCCACTGCATCTTACGTGACACTGATATCGTCATGCTCCTCTTACACACCCTTCCCTCTCCGCGTTCATTTTATCCTTTAAAGCAGGGGTGTCCAACCTCCCTAGGAAAAGGGCACAACCGTTATTGTAGGCTGGCTCGCGGGCCGCACGTGCAAGTACCACAATGACCACTACACCTAACCGCCTAAGTTGTTAAGCAATTTTTACAGCATACGTACAATTTACAGATGTGACCGCGAACTACATAACAAACCAAAACGCGCCGCGGGTGAGACATTCCTAACTCCATGCCTATCTGCCACCGATTTATATGCATTCTTGGACTCCTTAAATGCTGTAGATGGAGGCAACAACCTCCTCCGAAACATCTTTAGTTATGTACCAATCGAAGATCGTCGAGCACAAATCGATGAGTGTTTATCACCGCCGCTGTGAGAGCCTAAAATCTTGCGTTTATATATCATCCCACCAAGTAGCACTAACGTTGTTCAAAAAACTGCACGCAATAAGTCAGTTTAAAGTATTCACACTACAGAGTCCAGTTTAAGAAGCGGATAGCCACCCAGTCACGAAATTCTCCGTCTGACATTGAACCAAAATGTCGTCACCACGTCTACAAGAACCTTCCCATGGGCAATGCTGAGAGTCGGTGGAATCCATTCTTCTCTCTCGCATCTTATTTTTAGGACCCACTTTAATATTATATCCCTATCTCCCTCCTTGTTATTCCAAAACCCCTCTTCCCTTTACCTTTTCGAAATAAAATGTTTGGAACATTAATTCATATGGAAGAAAAACTTTAAATAAATCAGATTATTGGGGCGTATGACCGCAAATCTTTCGGTTTTCGTCTGAATAGAAAATTACCACGACTAGTTTTCATACTAATGTAAATTGTAAGCCAAAAAGTTTATGTATCCCTATACACAAGTAAGGATCCGGTAACAAAATTAGGATACACACGTAAGAGCAAGGGAAAGAGGGACGTGGGAAAACCCACAAACATATAGGAACATATAGGAAGACCTCTATATTTTACTGTTTTTATATGTTGTAGCATACACAAAATACTGTCATTCTGATTGTGCACTTTTAACTTTTAAACGCGTCCCTGAGGATGATCCCAATAGAGATCGAAACATGTTGGAGCAAAATAGTGTATTGTAGGACATACTGAATAATAACAGTGCATTAGTTCGATGAATTTTTACTTAATTAAGAGGACGACCTGTTTCGACAGATTCAATATGGAACGGAGCTCGCCCTTCAGCAGCAGCAGCAGCAGCAGCAGCAGCAGCAGCAGTAATAATAATAATAATAATAATAATAATAATAATAATAATAATTACCGTGCAACAAAAATATTTCAAACAGAAAAAGATAGCAAATGCAGATTATGTCACCAATTTGAGAAGACAGTAGACCACATTATGTCAGCGTGCCCAATATTGGCAAAAGAACAATACATCAAACGACATGATAGAGAGTGTTCTCAATTACACTTCAACATATGTAAGGAAATAGGGATAAAATTAGACAGTGAACTGTGGTATGAACATGTACCAAAATCAGTAGAAACAAGTCAAGTGGGCAAGGTAAACATATTACGGACTCAACAAGTGAAAACCGACAGAACCATCCCCAACAATAAACCAGACTGGGATAATGAAAAAGGAACATGTATGCTAATTGACGTAGCAATCCCGGGAGACAGGAATGTGATAAAGAACGAAGCCGAGAAGATTCTAAAATATAAAGACCTCATAATAGAAATACAGCGCATGTGGAATGTAAAAACAAAGGTGAAGCCAGTAATAACGGGGGCAACTGGAACCATTTCAAAATCCTTCAGAAAATATTTGAGCAGCATACCAGGAAAGCACGATATCAAGGAATTACAGAAAACAGCTATATTGGGCACAGCACACATACTGCGGAAAGTGCTAATGTAGAAGCACAAAACAGTTTAATATAGAAGACGGCGTTATATGCACCATTAACAGTACACGCAGAATAGCTGCGACACTGTATACACTAGAAACATGGTTTATTTCAGGTATATAAGTGTGAATACCCTGTATAAAGGAGATGATGATGATGATGATGATGATGATGATACAAACATCACTAACGCTATCTGCAGAAAATGCCGAGCGAAATCAGAACCCACTGAACACATAACCGGTGCATGTCGCGCACTAGCATAAGGCAATTACACCCGCCGTCACAATCACAATAAAGTAACCAGCACCATCCATCAAGAATTGGCTATCAAACATGAGCAGTCAAAGGGTCCACATACGCCGCAGTTTAAGTATGAGCCGCAATCCGTTACAGAGAACTCCAATTATAAAAGGCCCATAATAACTGATCGAAGTATCCATAGACCGGACATAGTTATACTTGACAAAGCAATCAAAAGACGTGTACTTCACGGACGCTGCTATTCCTAACGGTCACAACTTCTACAGCCCCATCACCGAGAAGCTCCAGAACTATACAGACTTGAAAGATGAGCTTACATAAATACAGCAACTGAAGGCAGCCTATATAATAACACTAGTACTGACCCCAACGCGTATTATTCCAAAACACACGAAAGTTTACAACTGCTTAATCTTCGCCCTGGTCTATATATTCCAGTGCAGAAAGTAGTAACAAGCCTACTTAATAGATGCCGCATAGTTCCAAAGTTTTAAGCAGAATAATGAATAGTAAGTGACTGGTCAGTGACACATAGCCTACTCTTTCAAAACAAGCTAAACGGCTGTCAATTAGTAGTAGTAGCAGTAAAGCACCTTGTAACAATCGAGGTAAGGAAGTTAAGTTAATGTGTTCCATGTCCGTGCACTGTATCATACAAAAACACTAATCACCAACAAATGCACACAGGAAGTTTTATCATCAGTCGTAACACACTCCTACGTGTTTCGACCCTGCTGGGTCATCTTCAGGGAGAACTTTTTTATCTTTACACTAAGGTTGCACTTTATAGTTGAGTGAGAATGTGCTGTTGACTGTGTACTGTGTACTGGAGGCGTGAACTCTCCGCCGTCCGCCCCCCGCGCTCCGGGACCGGACGGCGGAGAGTTCACGCCTCCAGTACACAGTACACAGTCAACAGTACATTCTCACTCAACTGTAAAGTGCAACCCTAGTGTAACGGTAACTGAAAGTTCTCCCTGAAGATGACCCAGCAGGGTCGAAACATGTAGGAGTGTGTTACGATTGATGATAAAACTCTCTTCGTGCATTTGTTGGCGATTAGTGTTTTTTGAAGTTAATTTAGTTTGAAATCAGGCCTTACTGCTCTCTGACATTCCGATTCTTGCGTCTGACGTCCAAACCCCTCTCCGCGTGGCAGAAATTGCCACACGTGTTTTTCCTACGCCTTCCCCGAGTTTTAATTTGTAGACTACATGATGATTTGATGGTCCTCGCCTGAACGATAAACCTGAGGGTGGGCCTGCGGTGTTACCAGAATAATGCGGTTTACTGAGCCACACGGATTTATATTCCATGAGAAACAGCGGCCGCCTATTTTGGTCAGTGAAGGTTTGTTTCCCTTTGTTCGTTGATTTATTTAGCGACGTTTTATGAACTTCATCCTCAACATGGCGTCGAATGACACAACGGTTACGAATTCCACGTCCCGTTTGCTTTTTAGTGAAGACAGTGAATAAACCTACAAACCTACTCAAATTTTGTTCTTCTTGGTCTTAACAATGTGTACTCTCGTAGGTGGACACCGACGTTTCGGGGGAGCACCTGCCTCCATCTTCACAGTCGAGGTGATTGAGGTGAGAATGTGGGCAGGTTGTAGCCTGCAGACAGGGTGAATTTCTTCAACACTCGAGTCAAAGACAGCACGTTCCTTCGAAACGTCGATAGTAGCAGACAAGGACACATGGGGTCACAACCCACGAGCTCACAATATGAAAATCCACCGCTGTGAAAACCCGAAAACTTCTAGCACAGACCTGTCCGTATGGCCACTTAAGGGGCCCGCATCTTGGCTTTCGTTAAATGCTGAAAAGGCACAATTCAGTGACAGTGAACACACTACCTTAAACACCAGTGCTGTATCCAACGAACAGGAGAAGTGATGAATACGTGAAGGACAGAATGGGAAAAACCAGGTATACACTAGAGGAAGGGAGAATTCCCAGGAGATGGCGAGATTTAGACTCTGAAGAAAATGGGGTCATGGGCCAAAGCAGAAAAGAAGCCCCTCTTATAACTGCATCTTGTGTAGGTGTATTTAGAATTGTATCTCTTCTCCACTCATCTTGAGTCTCTGTTGCTCTCGAATGGAAAAACGCAACTTTCCCCTAATATCAGAATGTGACACAGCGTTCAGGCATTTTGAAGTCCAGCAGCAACTGCACGTGCCATGTGCTGTAGCAGTAACATACTCTGTACTTAACCCACACTGTGTTTTGCGTATGATGCTCACAATGAACACCGAATGCTTCCCAAAATAATATCACCCATTAGATTTTCGTAGGGGTGACTACCCACTGTGAGGGATGAACTAAAATCTTGTACGCAGTTTAGATAAATGTCTGCATCAAGGAGTACGATACCGCAGAATCGGTAAAGCAATGTTATGAATGACAGAAATGCAATACGAATGTCAGAAGCTGGACTAAGGAATTTAATGCGGAGCTGGTAAGCACAGGACTAGTATTTATATGGCCCAATGAACACGAGCGCAATTTAAGAGAAATAATTGGACTTGTAACAGAAAGATATGGTGATATATAAAAGCAGAACATGGTGTCAAATATGTAGAAAAAGAGTTCATTAGCATTGAATTTTATTTCGGTAAGTGATCACATACAGCAGCGGTTCTTAACCGCTGGTCCATGACTAGGATCCGTGCACTTGGAAGCGAAAGAAACTACAACTTTGCTTGCACTAATCTCTAACTGAAATTTAGCTTTTCATTCAATAATGAGTGTAGGTAACAAGGTAATTTATGGCCTCTCGACTCCAAAAATGTTTGTCAATTTCAATAAATCTCATAATCTTTATTTTATGCATTTAAATACATTTTTGTGAGAAGGGTTCCGTAGGTTTTACCAGACTGTCAAACGGTTCCATGGCACAAAAGAGGTTAAGAATTCCTGATACACAGTATGTTGTACTGGGAAGCAAAGAAAATGGATAGAGAGTTTGATACCAGACGTGTGGACATGGAAAGGAATTATAAGGAACATTCACAAAGGAAGATGCCAGCCATATTTAGACAAAGAGGATGTCAAACATACACTACTGAGTTGTCCAGAAAATACAATACGGAAAATGGAATATCTTAGGGAAAAGTGGCTGTATATGAAGGAAGAGATAACTCGAAAGAAAATATTAAGACTCTAGGTAGATACTTAGAAGAAGTTAAATATTAAGTCCCTTAACAAGACAAAATATTTGTGAATAAACCACGTACTACTTAATTGAGAGGGACCTACCACCGCGACAGCCTGGGGTTAATTGGAAGGTGGTCCCAAGAAAACAAGTTAAGAGAGAAGAACCGCACTTAATAAATATTATAGAATAAATTCAAAGACTACCAAACTCTGAAGTTCTTGACGTTAAGCTTACGCAAAAATGTGTGCCGCGGGGTGTTACTTTTTGATTTCCATTAACCGCGCCTCATCGGACGTCACCCGTTACAATCAGTATTCTTACATGTTACGTAATCTGAAAAGTTTTTAAATCGTGGTCAAGCTGCATAAGGTTCTACGATTTCACTGGGCACACAAAACGCGCTGTCAATATCTTACAACCCCAGTTAATTTTTTGGGCATACTACCATTATGAACTTAATTAAAAGGCTGTAATTAAGAATTTAATTTCTGTACTTCAAATCAGGAGCCTTATGTTTCTGCAAAGAGGGGAGCAGTAATGAGGCTGCCCATAACATGACTTAACCTTTTAAAGCCTAGCGGTAACTTTACATATCACCAGGTTTAACATTAAAAAATTCTACGTGGTGCCCACATTGCGTTTATGTGTTTTGTACGGATCTCAGAACATACAGCAACTTTTGCCTTATAAAACATTAACAGACTGGTTTTTATAACCGAAGTGGAGAGTGTTTACAGCGCGGTACGCACTGAGTCCTTATATAAAACAGACAGGCTTCATCTTTAAAGGGTTAACTGGAAAAATTACCTTCTTTCATAAGTCGAGAAGACTAATTTATGTAGAATGATGTTCACTTTTTTACGTAAAGAAGATGATGGAAATGAGAACTAACTGTGGAAGGTGAACCAAATATAGGCGAGAACTGTCACGATAGTGTTTTGCTTCGGGAATTCAAAGGCAGTCTCTCTGTGTGTCTTGTGTACGACTTGGAATTCCCTAACCCAACCTATTATGCGAATCTGCACTTCTCCTGTATTCAAGGCTTTCTGTCTAATGGTGCGTAAATTTTTTAGACTAGCGTATAAACCTTCTAACCACTAGGAGATAAAAGACAATTACTGAAGTACTGTCGAAATCATGTAGAAATTTCGAAAGGAGAATTTTACAATTCCCATATCTAGCTATAATTTCCACAGATAATCCTTCCATTGATCCACCCTTATACAGGTTACATCCCTTAAGGAAGACTATGAAATCACAATCTCACTGAATACGCAAGCCGTAAACTTGAAGAGTTTGTGAAACACATTTTGCTGCAGTAAGCGGCGCTACTACAAAACCGTGGCGCAAAACCTTTTGGCGGTAAAATTTTCAAGCTGGAGGCTCAGATCGAGTCACTGGTACAGCGACAGCATAATGTTTTGAGTTCTACCTCCAGGAAGTACAGTACCTGCAAAGAAACCTGAAACTATGAATACTTCTCGTAGTACGCGATAATCTTTACAACCAATATTTTAAAATATAAAATATAAGTTGATCATAAATACCTGGACATTTTGGAAATATGTTGCTGGGGAAGGATGGAGAAGTTCAGTTGGACCGATCGTGTGGGAAATGAAGAAGTACTACGTATAGTCAAGAAAGAAAGGCATATCCTGCGTAGAATAAAAAGAAAAGTATAGGAGAATAAAGATAGGAATTATATTACGGAAAATACACCTTCAAACGAAGAAGAAGCGCATGCAAAGTAGCAGTATTTCCTTCAAACTTCAGGTCCCAGTTTCAACATACATTTAATCCACGAGTCGCCACTGCCTCACGTTATTATAGTTACGAAAGCAGAGCCATATGAATGTTAAGCAATAAATACGCGTTCGGCAGCTACTGGTCGGCGATCATTCTCAACCGGCCTGCTGCGCTTCCTGTAAATTAATTAAGGCAGTGTCGTTCTCCGACCGCCAAACGCTTTTAAGAGCTTGTATGAATAAAGGTTCTCAGGTTTGCGAGGCGAGTGTTGGTTCATATAATGGTTGATCTCTCGATGTTTTACATCGTGCTGTACAAGTTTTTTCTGACACGTCGGAGGAATTACTGCCTCTATCTTCAGGGTAAATGAACTTAGTTCAGGTGAATGCTGAACGGGGGGGTGGGGTGGGGGGGGTGAAGGGAGAATTGTCTATAATATCATCATCATCATCATCATCATCATCATCATCATCATATATCTGTCATGGAGTTCGGCCACTTGTTGGTCCATTCCGGTCTCACGCATCCAGAAGTCTCTTCACAGGTCTTCCACGATTCCTTCTGCCAGTTGGGGAATAACGTTTCATAACGTTTCATTACCCTGGTGTCTATAATACGGAAAATAAAATGCTGTTGCTTTCGGGTTTTATGCATTGTAGTATGACGCACTGTCCGAAGAAACGTACGCAAAGCGTAGGCAGTACGTTCCTCTGGAACTTCCGTACGAGAGGGGGGGGGGGGGGGGGGGGGCTATCACATTACATAGTGTAAAAACCCAAACGACAAGCTTCATTCTGTGACTACATCTTCCTTGAATCTCCGGATTTAGACTTCTGAGTCCTCCAAAGTGAGTGGACTGTCTGTAAAACTTCTGATCCACGCACATTCAAATCCGAAGAACGTGACGTCTCAATATTCGACTGTTTATCCATTCATCCAACGCATTCCATGAAAATCTGCAATGTGTGCTGCTGCATTGTCGTATCTAAAATAAACTCATTTTATTGTTCCTTTAACTGTGCCTTAGCAGACACTCATTACGTGAAGCTGCGGATTTATAGAGTCATGAAAAATATAAGGCCCATAATTCTTCCAGCGAATACATCACACCATAATCAAGACTCCTAAAAAAAGGTAAACCAGTCCCGTTTCGGGCCTGGACAGGCCCTTAGGGTTCCAGGAGGTTGAGGCTCCCACATTTCTAGACAATCGGCACATGAAGGTGGTAAGGTTGTCAGCCTTACGCACCGGCCGCTTTTACTCCCTAGGAAATATTCCTGGTACTCATTTCTGTCAGAGGCTGAGTCGACCCCAGGGCCACAGTGCGGCCGGAAGGATTATGTCAACGAAAAATTCCAATGACACCATCGGGAATCGAACCCGCGCCCTTCCGGTTTGTAGCGCAGTGCCTCAACCAACGGCGCTAATCAAGACTCCTACTTTGTTTGAACTCTACACAGGTGGCTTGAAGTTAAAGATGTATCCGGGCAAAATGTAGAGTAATAAACTTCAAACGTGTCGTTTGAGAAAATTCTGTTCCTAATAACGGTGCAGGAAGGTACAATTGTCTCGTCAAGCACTTCATCACAAAAAAAGCTCCGTCTTCCAATAACAATTAGCGTGAACTCTCTGTAAATGGCCAAGAACACCGGAACTTGTACGAGGATTTAAATAATAACTGTATTTGTGATACGCGAATTTGTGTATTTTATTGGTCGCTCCACTCATTACTTAACCTCTGTATTGATTAACTTCACGCTCCAGCTATTCTGCCCCCGGAAAAGAAGCTGTACCCATCGAAGATCGCACTTGAGTCGTTATGAACATGGAGAAGATAGCGCAAATCTATACCAGCATACCTGTCGGGAATGGAAATCTTGTCATACAGTTCGTGACCAGTCACTGCACATCGCCTAACTTGTTAGTAAAAAGTTCTTATCCCAGGCGCTTAATAATGCTGCAATCGCTGCCGCCTTTTAGAACATGACGGCATCTAGTCTGATACAAATTTTCGGACGCTCCTGCGAAATGTCGCTGAATTATATCTGACAACAAAGCGTCACGTCCCAAAGATATCGGCAATCTTTTTAACAATCGTGTCAGAGTGTCAAATCTCGCAGAATTGCTATGAGTTTCCGAAGACCTGTAATTTTGCACTAATGTATGCTTTAGGTTGTTGCACATAAACAGTATTTTTGGGTTACGTAAAGTAATAACACAGGCAACGTTGGTACAATGTAACAACAACGCGCGTTCGCGTAACCACTGTTGCCAAGGAAAAGCAGTATGTATTATATATTCTTAGTGTGTGTCTGTAGCCTTAATTATCCAGCATGCAAAGCGCATGTGTCGTATTATATTGTCATCTGTGGCCTGTCTCGCTGTACAATATTTTTCCACATTACCTCATAAATGGCACGATTTTCGGAAAAACGTTACTGAATATAAAACGTACGTATTTTCTCCACAACTTACGTCTGAAACATTTCTCATTCTAAGAAGAATCGAGCGAGCTAGATCATAAATGAACATGGGTCTTCATGTAAGGTATCCGTCTTTCTTGTCAGATTTTAATGAAACTTGAACTTTCTCGACAGGTTTTCCAAAAATACTCAATATCAAATTTCATGAAAACCCGTCCAGTGGGATCCAAGTTGTTCTATGCGGATGGACGGAAGGACGGATGGACAGACAGACAGACAGACATGACGAGGCTAATAGTCGTTTTTCGCAATTTTGCGAACGCTCATAAAACCGTACCACATATCAAAAAACTACAACATAAACAATACCTCATAAATAGAGGATTAAAAACACGGCACCTATTTAACAACTTCCAGCAATTTACTGCTATCCAACGTGACAATTACGTCAGTAGTAACATTTACTTTATACCTATAATTTTGCCAGAAGTTATAACAAAGTTTTAAATAAAATATGACAACCGCAGGAACCCAAGTGTGACAGCTTCCGTCAGTAAATTACGTAGAAAGAGAAATCATGTGACGACTGCGATTTGCGGGTCCTCACGGCAGTGACTAAAAAGAAGGGAAGTACTTCGATATGTTAAGTTGTCAAGTCTGGCAGAAATTTACGAAACCAAACACTGACGTCTTACCCCAGAAGAGAGCATTCTTATGATGCCTGGTTACCAGTCGAAAACAGTCGTTCTCCAGATACATACATACACAAATACATACATACATACATACATACATACATACATACATACATACATACATACATACATACCTGCATGCATACATACATACATACATACATACATACATACATACATACATATATATGTAGTCACTGATTAGTTGAAAATGACACGGTAATGAAATAACATATTTGCAACAGTGACGCTGTTTACGTTATGTGCACAGACAGAAAAACGGTAGATTGGTATATTCAAGATTTGATTATCCCTGACTTTATTAAACGGGACGAAATAAAATTACCGGAGATATTAGGCGCCCGCACTGCGCTGTGTAGAGAAACCTACCGCTGTCGCAGTACGTTCAGAGTCGTGATAAAGTGACGAAATCCAGGACGCCTGGACGCGTCTGGCTAGCTCATCGTATGAGGTTTGCCGTGCAGTGTTAGGAAGCAAGGCTTAATGGAGCGAGATAATGCAGACTTTCACTATCTTAACGACAAGCGCTCTGAGGGTTTACGCAACTTCTTAAATGGAAACACGTTCTGTCTGTCATAAAACGAAGCCGAGGTTGAACACCGTATCGTGAATATTTTGGGACGTTACTGAAGAAATAGCTACCAGGAGGACGGAAGAAACTGCGTAATTCATAGCACACACTCAGGCTCCGGATAGCTCAGACGGTATAGTGACTAGGCTAGATTATTATTATTATTATTATTATTATTATTTCTTACTGCAATTGGGTTTTCATCCGGTGGCAGCAGTCTTACACCAGTACAGACACCACAATACAATAACACATACATAAACGGAACAGCACAAATTACAGTACACGTATTAGCAATTCACCCACACAATGCAATGTGCCTAAACTAATACAAATATACCTACAGAAGTACAATATACCTACACAAATACCATATACCCACACACTACAAAATACTTACACAAATACGATATACCCATAAAATACAATATACCTACCCAAATACAATATACCTATACAAATACAATCTACCCATACAAATACAATATACCCACACAATATAATATACCTACACAAATACAATATACGTACACAAATGCAGTACAAATACAATATATCCCCACAGCACAACATACGCACACAAATACAATACAAATACAGTATACTCACATAAACACAATATACGTACACAAATACAATACAATACAATACAATACAATACTGTATACCCATACAAATACAACGTAATATTCCCACACAAATACAATATACCCACACACACACACACACACACACACGTTTCAGAACACCTTCACATCACTTCACTTATTTAAACACTACACTTCACCTCACTTCACATCACTTCATTTATTTATGGACGTCCAAGGAATACTGATTCGATTCCCGGAAGGGTCAAGGGATCTATCTCTTTTCCACAACGTCCAGACCGGCCCTGCAGCCCACCCATCCTTGTACTAATTGTTACTTGGAGTTCTTTCTTCAGAAAAACAACGGCGTGAAGCTGACCACTCACTCTCATTTACTGCCCAGGTTAAGAATGAGTAGATTAATACCTCCACGGCTTTCAAGAGGACAACTTTCTCACCTTGTCCTCCTACAGCATGTAATCTTCACAAAATATTAATAAAATAGGGCACATATAGGATTGAAGAAAAACGTTTACAAAGTTCCAGTCGAACAACCTACTGGCGAAAGAGAACTTTGAAATCTGGGCGTAGATGGAAGTATAATATTAAAACGTAGGTCACATAAATAAAATGGCAGACTCAAGAAGGATTCATGTGGCTATGAACAGAAACTAATGGCACGACCCACAAACGGGAAAATAACCTACAAGTATAATGAATGATAATAAGTCCCCGGACATTTGAACGAGCTAAATATTTTAGAAACATTTTAAAACCCCTGTTTTAAAAGACAACAACTTTCTTGTGTGCTGCTCGTGATTACATTTAAAACTGATTTATTTCCGCGGTCAACTGAAGATATAATGGCACAGTAAACTTATCAGTGTTAGGTCTTATTTGTCCCTTTGAAATTGCCTCAAATGTGCGTCGAAATACGTCAAGTTAAATGTCTAAATGCACTGATATGTGGCTGGAAAGGCTGGCACTGCGAGCAGTATTACAAGCGTGGCCACAACGCGTCTCGTGCAGGTTATTAACCTTTTAAAGCCTAGCGGTAACTTTACGTACCATCAGGTTTAACATTAAAAAATTCTACGTGGTGCCCACATTGCGTTTATGTGTTTTGTACGGATCTCAGAACAAACAGCAACTTTTGCCTTATAAAACATTAAGAGATTGGTTTTTATAACCGAAGTGGAGAGTGTTTACAGCGCAGTACGCACTGAGTCCTTATATAAAACAGATACGCTTCGTCTTTAAAGTGTTAATGCGGCTCGCTTACGTTGCCTGCAAATAATAACAATCAGGGAGACTTTACATGCACAAGAAGCTGGCCGTGAACGGCGTTTTAAGATTTTATAAAGAAAGGAGGCTCATAGCTGGCATAGCGCATTTGGATGCACACAAATAAGACGCCATAAAATAAGGAAAAGACGTTTTATATTATTAATGAACGGCTCCTTCCAGAAGCTGCCTCCTAAAATGCGGCTCCCGACGCTCGTCTAGCTGGGCAATCCTGGAATATTGTGACCCTTCGTCTATATTCTCCTGACATTAGAAACCAAGTGCTTTAGCCACACAAGGGTACGATGCTTCCTTCTTCAGGGTTATTAAGTGCTGTCCATGGGGATTATAAAGCACCAATCACCGTGCAGATGAAGACATGACGTTTCTACGAAAAGTTGGAACAAATGTATCATCCTACACGGTGAAAACATCAGACGAGCATCAATTGAGCAACGCCCACCATTAAAACTTGAAAACTTACATCCTCGATTATAGTTTGGTTGTGTTGAAATGTAGGTGTTGTATAGAACCTTGGTGTACAAGAAATTCTAAATTGAAGGATTTGTTGCAGAAAACTAAATTATTATAGCGGAACGTGACATGTTTTGCAATGGCGTTACGTTCATAGTAAATTTAATACAATCAGTCGATTGGTTCTGGAAGTTGTTGGTCGTGTGATTGTACCATAACCCTCAGCTTCAGTTTTCTTGTCATAACCAAAATTCATGCTATTAACAAATCACGTAATTAGGAACGCTGCGATGTCGGGAGTTGCCTCTGTCTCCATTACAAACTGCGTTCCGCAAGATTAAGAACTCCCCGGGCCACCATGAGCACTCGCAGCGCGTGACCGTTCCTGCGATCCAGGGGATTTATCTGAGGCAGAGTCTAATCCGCAGACACTCGGAAACGAACTACCCTACCTTCTTTATAAACTTAATAGACGGATTACAGCGAACAACAGAGCGTACTGAGAAACTGAGGACACCGTAAAGCATCTGAGTCTCCCTTCGAGCGGTCTCGAGTCGGAACCAGTACATGACTATCCTAAACAGTAACTTGCCACAGTTTGCCTTTTTCGCCATAGCAGAATAGTGGCTCCAGATATCAAAGACCCTGACTAAGAAGTACGCACGTCTGCAGTGTTCCT